>CAMXCT020003446.1:436117-641117 GCA_947184155.2 Cladocopium goreaui
AGAGGTTGTGGTTGAAAACTGGATTGGAAGGGTTTGCAGCCATTGCAATGAGGATGGCCGAGAGAGGGCCCAGCCTCGGCGGCACATCCCAGGCCAAGCCGAAAAGTTCCCACAAAGATAGAAAAGTACAGTAATTTACTAGTATTTGAGTAGTTTTTTTGAGTAGGATAGTCTTTTTCTATCGTTTTGGAAGTGCTGTATCTTGTAGTAGCCCATCCTTTCACCCTAGGCACAAAGATTTCTGGCAATTCATGGCCAAAAGAGCCACTCTGGAGTTTAGGTGCGGGCATTGCTAGGCCGGTCTCTGCCCCCTGGTTTTTCGGCTGGAGCTTAGCGGATTCCATCTTTGCTTTCGAAGAAAACTGTTGGTATACACAATATGTATACCATTCCTGTAATTGCTGCAAAATTTACGGATATTAAAGGAAATTCCACATGAAGCCACTCAGTTTGGATGTTGAAGCCACGGCTTCCACTCATCTCTCCCATAAATCTATGCACTGATGCGGTCATTGTTGATTGTATGAACAGCCAAGAAACATGCACCCTGGCACCTGCTGCTTGAGGAAAGCAAATATTCTTGCCACAGTCCTGCAAACACAATGAAAACTTTTTTTTAGTCTCTCACGGTGACAACAAAGC
Organism: Cladocopium goreaui; assembly: GCA_947184155.2. Classification (NCBI taxonomy): domain Eukaryota; class Dinophyceae; order Suessiales; family Symbiodiniaceae; genus Cladocopium; species Cladocopium goreaui. Next base: position 436,760 of record CAMXCT020003446.1, read on the forward strand.
TTTAGCCCAAAAACTATGTACCAATGGAGCCGCAAATGCTATCACTGTGAGCAATAAATCATCCAAATTGACTGTAGATGGTAAACGTATGTAAACGTTATTCAACCATACCGATACACATGCAAGTTTAAACAACTTTATGTTGAACGGAAATCTGACGAAAAAATCCTAATGGCCCTGCCTCATGAGGTACTCGTTCATGGGAATGCCCTTGCTAGCAGCAATAATCTGCAGGATAGGCTGCACCATCTGCAGCAATGGCCCCTTCATGGACCTGGAAAGATTATGACGGTCGAGGAATACCATCTCTCGATCATACCGAATACTCCCCGAATCTCAAAATGAGCAGATCCAATACTAAACCAGCAATTCGTTGGCATTTCATATTGGGGGATTGATCTGTGAAGTCGCAGCGCTAGACTGAGGATCAAACACTGGGTCGTAGCGCGGTGCCACCTGTCCCTGGACGGAAGCTGTCTTCAATTGCCCGGTACAGTCAAGAGGTGTCGTGCTTTCAGGAATGATGCGTCCATCACCTGCATCCATTTCACAATGCGGAAGTCACACTTTTTCCACGTCCGCTGGAGTGCAAACTGCTCTATAGGCAGCAGCCGACATGACGATGCCAGAGACCCGTTTGCTCAAGCTCTCCAAAGGCTGCCAATCCAGGCAGACCTGCACGGGTTTGATCCAAAAATTGAGGGGCTCAAGATGGCTATGGATCAAAACCGTTCCTTTCTTTTCGCAAAATAGCTGGTACCTCTGGATGTTCCTCCATTCAGGACAATCGTAGGTATCGAGTTCTGGCCGTTTCAAACAACTGGTTGCCCCGTTTTGTATTCTTTGGGGACCAGTTCAAGGCACCCCCAGGTGACTGGTTCCCCCCCCTTGAGGATCAACCAGTCATCAGCTGACCAGCTGCCTCGTTGTTCATCAGCACCCGCACCCGGAGCTCGTCTCCCAGGTTGGCTGTCTCCAGCCTGGGACCCGTCACTTGAAATGGGATGGACTGGGGGCAAAAATTGGGATTACAAATGGGATATACTGGGTGCAACAATTGGGATTGTAAGTGGGATATATTGGGATCTTGGGATAGACATGCAAAAAAAATGATCCGATGACTTGCTGAGATTGTAAATGGATGTTAAATGGGATAAATCCAGGAATTGGAGACTTGAATAATTGTTCAACCCATGAAGTTCTCCACAAAGACTTTGAGGTTCATTCTGAAGATCCAAACAACTATGCCCCCTCAATTCCAAGCCAAGCCTAGCTTTGTAAAATGCCTTCACCAAGCCCACTGGCTTTCGCCCTCCAGATTCTATTTTGCTTCATTGCTTGTATTTTCCTTTCAATGAAACTGCTTAGGCAGGTTCCGCAGGGGAACAATAGGCGGATATTTGCAGTGATTGTTCTTTACTCTTGCCCTTGGCTAGGGCCAGGGTATGTTTAATTCTGATGCCTTGAAATGTGAACTACAGTTTTCCCAGGATGGCTTTCATCGAAAGTACTATCCCCAGCATGACTCTGACAGAAAGGACGTGCTAAGGATCTTGGAAGGTCGAATTGCTCCATTAATCCCATGTTTTAAAACCGAGCCACAAGACCATGGAGCAATACAGCGGCCACTGCTGCTTGTAGATAGCCAAAGCCATCAAAAAGGCCGTCATCATACTGTCATGTGCAGCCAAAAGCGTGATCCGGTGACCAGAATCTGACAGAGAGTCCAAGACTTCCTGCGTTCGGAGATGGTCTGCTTCTGTCATGACACGGGCCAGAAATCAGGGCCAATGACTAAGCACAAAGAATGCATAACCACGTGACACCTTCATGAATTGGGAAAAAAACAACGAATCGTCAAGTTGGGCCCCAATCATCTGAAGACGGGGCGGAAAAAAAGCATTTGATCAAATTTGATCACACTACTATTGATTAAGGGCGATAGGTCAAGAATGAAGGTCATGATCACCAGAGATGATGTTGGTTTGTGTTCTTGGTCTTCAACCACCTGCCTGGACCAGACGACCAGCTGCCAAGCGAAGTAGCTCAGAATTGGAGTAAGCCGCTGCCTTTCTTTAACGATGGCACCAGCTCTTGGATGGTTATCCAAGGAAATCAAACATTGCAACATGAAATATTATATATACATATTGTTAAGTTATATATATACACAGACACATATAATCATATATACACTTAAATACTGTATCATCCACAAGAAAGGTGAGTTGGACCCAGCTTGTGGGACTCAAAAGAAAATCATGGAACTGGCTAGAACTTACTGCCTTGCTTGGTGATCCAACTAGACCACCCGACCATTCAACTGGCTTTGCGCTAGGGTACCCCCAAAAACTCATGCATCATCAATCACCCCATGAAAATGGCAGTTCTAGGTATAGTCTGATATAGTGTATCCGATATATCCCCTATTTTGCCGCAAACCCAATCGCATTTTCAGTCATTCATAGTCATTCTCGAGAAACATGACTCCTCACTTCTCACCCCCCTCTTTCATGTCGCACCTCCCAGGATGCCTCGTATTTCTCAACTGTCTTGGCCATGTCCCAGTGGATTCCAGGAATCGCACCAACCGCATCTTGATGTACACAGAAGGGAGTGAAATCATGAACTTCCTTCCTCGCATGTGTCCGAAAATGAGTGATACCTCAATCTATGGCCAGTGGATATCAGAAATCATGATTAACCATCCAAGTTGACAAACAAATGACAAACCCACATGTCTGTGGATCAATACTGAAAACGACAACACAACAAATGATTTGGACCCCAGTGGAACGGAGACAGAACCGGTCAATTTTGCTTCAACGTTCAATCCCAAAATTGCATCCTATGCTGATACATGTTATGCTAACAGCATACCCATTTCACCAAATAGTTGAAACATGTTGAAACAACACAGGCTCTCAACTCTTCCATCCTTCCAAGGTTCATCGGCTCCTGCCCCATGAAAGGACTCAGCATCTCTTCCACCTGTCGTCGAAGCCGTAGTAACAGCGCATCTTCTCGGACACCGGCGCGAAGCTCATCGTAGCGCTGGCAGGTGCCATCGTAGTTGGGCAGCAGTGTCTGATGTCGGGGCGCAGGAACCACCACTGGAGTCGCAGAACCAAAGCCCAAGAGAACGCAAGAAGCTGATTGGATGGTTCTGGGAAAATCCTGGCAGTATGGCGGACCTGCTGCGTACCTCGAAAGGAGTTTACTGCATAAACTACCCGCCGGACCGGAAACCGTGCCCATAAAACGCACGTTTTTAAAAAAATGGTGATTTTACCACAGTGCCGTGCTGATTTGATGATTGGAAATCCTGGAAAAACTTGGGGCGCGTTTTTTGGCTTTTCAGCATCATCGCTGCAACGCATGCACCGTTATCAGCTGGCAGTCAGCATTCTTGTGAATGCATCTCCATTGCCAAGATCTAGCATACACCATCAAGAGGTCACTTTTGGCACTCAAGTTGCTGGGAATTGACTTTTTCATCAGATTCCACTTTCAGCAGCGTAGCAACATGTAACGTAGTAAACGATCCCAGAGATCTCAGCAGCATGGCAATATATCATGTACGAAGTACAAGGAACGTTAACATGCCCCCCCCACCCCACCCCACCCCACCCCACCCCATCAGCAGCGTAGCAACATGTAACGTAGTAAACGATCCCAGAGATCTCAGCAGCGTGGCAATATTTCATGTACAAAGTACAAGGAACGTTAACATGCCCCCCCCACCCACCCCACCCCACAATCGCGATATTCAAAAACGTGCGTTTTACGGGCACGGTTTTCGGTCCGCAGGCATAAACTACTAAAGTTTACTAAACCTGCGGTGTGTGCGTGTGTGGGCCATGATTGATGCATTGTAAAGGGAAGAGTATCAGATCAATTCAGATAATATCAATCTCCAATTTGTGCGAAAAGAGGATACTGTGGATACTGTTGCACAAACTGTCCCCAAATAAGGCAGTTGTTGTCAAGTTCTCCAAGTTCTCAAATCGCTCATTCCCGACCCTATGCATCAAACAAGATTGGTTCTCTGGTGGTATGGGTCTATGGGTCAAAATTGGGTACCGTACTCCCAAAATGGATGGCTTACCGGAGAAAGTGTGCCAACGTGTTCAGAGCCTCGACCCTACCCCCATCAACAAACACATTTGCACCAGTGCAGCCTGATTTAGGTGTCTGCAGCAGACAAGAGTCCCTCAAACCCCCTCCCCAGTTCATTTCCATCCATTTCTGAAGAAATGGAGACTCTTGACTTGGGAGACTTCCAACGAGTTGTCAGTCGATCTCTATCGGGTATACATGTCAAAAGAAAATGGATGGGATAATAATAAGCTTATATACATAACTATTGTGGTACCTTGGCATTTTGGACCCATTCCCAATTGAGAAATTGGCTTCTTCCTCCAGTTTGGGACGGAGTGCTCTCCAAGGTTCTGTGCTAAAGGCACGAATCGAGGCTGTAGGATAGCAACGTCTCAAGTGCTGCCCTGCCCGGCAACATTGCTGATAGCCCAGGGAAGTCAGCTGACCCAGCGGCCCTGGCAGGGAGTGATCAGATTTCTTTTACCCATTGGTCCGTGATTTTGTTTTGCTTTGGTGCGCCCCAGATTTTTCCACCAAAGGGGCCGCAGAGCATTACAGATACAAAGGGATGCCCTAGAATGTCCATGTTTTTTGGGGAAAAAATTGAGAATAAACTCCACCTTGGGAGTAGAAAGGAAAACCACTGTTACATCAAAGCTTGGCCGGACATCGGGGATTCCTACTGTTACATCATCGCTTCATTTCACGGCTGATGGAAATCCACTTTGATCTTGACAGACTACACCAGTATGTGAAAAGCGTGGTCCTGAAATTCATGCATTCCAAACGCTGTCACTCTTTAAATTGAAAACAGTTTTAGGAAAAATGGTCAAAACTCTCACATGGCCTTCTCCCACGAATGAGGAGTGGCTGTTGTAACCTTCCCCTGCTTCCCTCTGAACACGCACGGAATCCAGCGCAGCTCGTTCGGTGTTTGTTGGCAGCAGGGATTTCCAAGCCGAAGCCAAGTGTGACAAATCCAAATCTCCTATAGATCGAAGCCGCGCGAAGGAAACACCAGAATGCACTACAAAGGATAACAATGGCTTAACCCCAATAGTTGGAGCATCTCATCCGCTAAAAAATGTAATGGACATGTCAAGTGGCTACGCAAATATCTCCAAAAAAATCCAGCTCAAACCTTCACTTTGGGGTCAAACAAGTCTCCAAATTTGTCGCGTACAGGAGTTCGATCACCGTGTCGCATCAGAATGACCACCTAGAAGGAATTGCAATTGTGAGGAACTGTGCACTCAGAAATCGATCGACGTTTCGCTTCTTCAAGAATCGCGAAAAAATTGCAAATACGTTATCATACTTTATCCCAAAATAAAACGACAACAAGCGCTGCTGCCTGCTTTGGGTCTCCACAGGCTGTGGGTGGATTCTGTGTGATGTCGAAGGCTGAAACCATCACTCCACAGGCTCCACAGGGCTGTTGCGTTTTGACATCATAATCTGAGCGCTGACATTTCCGACAAAGATAGCCCCTTCCTTGATGCGACCTCAATGCAGCTGACAACCCTTTGAGCCCACGAAACTGCTCATGCAGAGCTGCCAAGTCTTGAACAAGTGAAACTTAGTTTGTCCCATTCCATCTTGAACTGCAGGACAGTAGTTGCATTGCAGCTTCATTATCTGCATTGACAGTGAAAACCGTTTGCATTGCCACTTGCTGGCGTCCCTTTACCAAGAGGTAGTGGTGGAATCAATAACTGAGCTTCCGGCACATCTCGACAACCATCTGTTCCACATGCACACTCAAAAGTGTGCGATGAGTGAGGAGTAAAGGTCCTCTTCTTGGATATCATCATGATATACTTCAAGCCGCTTCAAACATGTGAAACGCTGTTGGCACTACCTGCAAATTGATTTACAAACCCGTTTCGGGTTAGCAATCTGCTCGAGCCGGGCTTCGCCCATTCCTCAAATATAGAGTGACGAAAGGTTCCAAGCTGTCGAGTCATCAGTAAGGGAGTTCATCAGCTATCAAACGATGAGTTCTTGAAGTGCTTGAAGTTCCAACCATCACTGAAGTAATCCTTTCCGCTTAACAGTAAATTCTCCCACATGTGCGATGGTCAAAACATGGTGTATGGGTTCACGCTCATCTCACCATCACTAGTGATTCCTTGCAATGGGTGATCACCCCTGTGAAAATGGGGGGATGACCATCCGCAAGCCGCTGCCTGCGGAGTTTTGTCCTTGACTCGCAGCAGCTTCTCGATGCAGATGGCTGCATAGGTGTGCACCTTACGTTGGAACTGCGCAATGGCAAGTATCATCTGCAGGAAAGGCTGAAAGGTGTGATCCTGGGTTGGAACATATGGCTCAAGATGATCAAACCCCAAAAAACCTGGATGATTTCAATTGCCAAAAATGACGAGACTTTGGTGGGTCCATTGGCCCCAAAAAAACACCCCTATACCCATCATGTACCATGTACCCATCATCCTCTAAACTCCAGGACTGAGGACAGTGCCACGGCACTTTCTGCTGTGATGTGTTTGCCTCGGGCCATCCGGAGTCGGCAACGCAAAATGTTGGCAGTTGGTAGGGGCCGGGCAGATCGCAGGTAGAAGCTGGCCTCAGTGGGGATGAAGGCCGATGAAGGCCGATGAAGCCCAACTCACGGCAAACTCATCAGCAAAGGCAATCCTGTGAGGTCTCAGCTGATTTGCTCCCTGGGAAGCTGATTCCTGAAGACTGTCACAAACCTCAGTCCGAACTGGCCAGCCAAACCACCAAAAAAACATTGGTAGTAACACAACACAACTGGCAGTGTGAAGTTATATGCTTAAGGCTCCTTGTCCAATGGGTTTCAAAGCCCTGGACATTCCTTATGGATATCTCGCTTCGCTGTGCCGTTTCTGAGTGCTTCGGCTTTAGGCATGATGCTCGAAGCACAGGCCGTTGTGACTGGCAGGGACAGCAACAGAGGTTCAGAGCCGACCGGTCAAACTGCCGAACCCATAGGATCTGTTGAGCTGTGTCCCAAAGAATTGCAACTCCCATTTTGTACATAATGTATATATATATACATATGTATCATCTATGCACAGAATAGGCGATACAACAAAACGACCACTATTTGGAAAAATTCTGAGGAACCGTTGGATTTTGTAAGGGTACCTAATTTCAGACAAACACATTGGGGCACGGGCTATGCCACATGTGGATGGATGAGAATTCAAGACCATGCAAAACCACATGTGCTTTGGTCAGTCCCATTTGGGTTCGCCTGAAAGTGGCCCCCCGCAATTCCTAAAAATTATCTTAGATATTTTTTCCCATCAAATTTGACATTCTGCAGTATACCCGATGATTTTTCACAACCCCATTCTGGAGGGCACCGAATTTTGGCCCATCACTGGGCTCCCAACCAACGGTTCCGAGGTCAACTCTGGAACCACCAGGGATGAGAAGAAGTCTAACCTCGCAGGGTCAACTCAAAAGCTCCGAAATCAGCGATTTGAGTCTGGTACTGCAAATTATGCGAAACATGTCCATGTATATATATATATATATCATATATATCATATAATATATATATATATATCATATATATATCATATATATATATATATATCATGTATATATATATCATATATATCATATATATCATATATATCATATATATCATATATATCATATATATCATATATATCATATATATCATATATATCATATATATATATCATATATATATATATATCATATAGATCATATATGATATATATATATATATATACATATATATCATATTTATATATATATCATATATATATCATATATCATATATATATATCATATATATCATATATATCATATATATCATATATATCATATATATCATATATATCATATATATCATATATATCATATATATATCATATATATATCATATATATATCATATAGATCATATATCATATATACATATATATATATCATATTTATATATATATATCATATATATATATCATATATATCTCATATATATATATCATATATATCTCATATATATATAATATATATCATATATATCATATATATCACATATATATCATATATATATCATATATATCATATATATCATATATATCATATATATCATATATATCATATATATCATATATATCATATATATCATATATATCATATATCATATATATCATATATATATATAGATCATATATATCATATATATCATATATATCATATATATCATATATATCATATATATATATATATATCTCATATATATCATATATATATCATAATATCATATATATCATAAATGATATATATATATATTTATCATATATCATATATATATATCATATAATATATATATATATATATATATTTATATTTATCATATATCATATGTATCATATATATATATCATATATACCATATATATCATATATATCATATATATCATATATATCATATGTTTCATATATATCATATATATCATATATATATATCATATATATCATATATGTATCAAATAAATATCATATATATCATATATATATCATATATATCATATATATCATATATATCATATATATCATATGTATTATATATATCATATATATAATATATATATATATAATATTATTCATATATATATATATACATACACATATACATATGTATATATATATATGTAAATTTATATACATATATAGATACAAATATATAATATACATTTACAGATATATATATGTATATACATATACATATACATGTGTGTATATATATATATATATATATATTTACATATGTGTACATATAACAACTACAACTGCAACTACATCTACACTACACTACACCACAACACAACTACAACTACAACTACCACTACACTACACTACACCACAACACAACTCCAACTCCAACTCCAACTACAGCTACAACTACAACTACTACAACTCCAACTCCAACTACAACTACACTACAATTACACTACACTACACCACACTACATCCACTAGTTGTGTGTGAGGTGACCACTTCAACCACTCCAAAAAGCACAACTCCAACCACCTTCCGGTCCATCAGTGGATTCGCTCTGCCATCCATCCATCACAACAACTCACCTCTCCTATAGTTTCCTATCTTTGAAACTTCCGCCACCGCCTTGTGTAGTACTACTGGTATATATATATATATATATAACTTGTATATACGTATACATACACACATGCTTGTATAATCTTGTAGTATATCCATATACATATAGGGACCATCACCATCTCGGGGGAGGGGGGACTAGCAGACACTGGGCCATACATATATATATATACTCCCAGTAAGATACAGCAGATCCCTTCTGCTCCAAGCGACACATTGACGTTCTGATTCGTCGCAGTCACTCCTGCCGGAGACAGGGATGGTCATGGCCATCCAATGGTCCAATGACTGGGATTGGGAAAATATGCGGTATATCAATATATCAACCGCCTGTTGATTAAGTTAAGAGACATGTCTTCAGCAGTGGGAAAATTGAATGTCAAGCACGTTAACCCAATCATTTTTTGGAGATCCTCTACCCACATCTTGGGGACATCGATCCCAGCTAGTGTATACGGGCATAGCCTGTAACTCACAACCAATCTATATATAGCAACCCCAAACAAGATAGAAATGTTGAGTCCTAGCTCAGAATAATGATAAGTTACTTGCTGTTCTTTTTTCTAGGGTTACTACATAATCTGAAAATCATTTATATAAAATATACATACATATATATAATGTATAATGTATATACAGTTACAGTATATCAAACGATATCAAACCCGAAATTGGGATCCAACTGACCATCCCCAATGGCCGCTAACCCCCGGCCTTCTCTCTGGGTTTGCTCCCGCACCGCCATGGCGATACACAGAAAAATGCAGGCATCCTGGCCGGTACCAATGGGAAATGGGAATATCATTGGGAATCATAAGAACTGGATGATACCATAGGACCATACACCTTTCATGCACTGGATATTTACTAACTCCTTTGACTAGCTCATTTGAAATAGGAGATGTATAGGAGATATCAAGGGCGATTTGTACACCACTTACTACTTTTTACAGCACGATCTTTGGTGGCCCCGCCTTGAAACGCTCTGCCTGTCCAGCAGCAGCTTGTGATGCCTCGTCATCAACATCTCCACAGAATGTCAATGTGGCTGCTATCTGTCTTATGCAGAAACGACCTTCAAACATTTACACTTTGGAATTGGAATGGGAACATGTACATGTATTCCAACTAGGAATCCCAAATGCCGAATTTCAATAAATCTAAGACCCTAGCCACAAGTACCCCCAACCATTGGTTTCTCCATTTCAAATGACCAATCTTGGACAACAACTTGGGGTCCCCCATGTTAGGGAAAAAACGAAATGTACGTGCCTGATCTTGACTGAGACCGGCTGCCTTCTCCATCAATGCTTTGACGTAGCCTATGAGGATCTCAGTGACCTGCACTGGCCCAATATGATTCCAGGATCTGAGTGACCATGGTTTTAAATTTCAAGGAGATGGGGCTGGTTCATTGTTTATATATCTTGTATTGTTTGACGTTGTTATACGATATTCATATTGTTAAATGGAGAAATGGATAGGGCTATTAAGATAGATGGGACTGCACCAAAATGACCTTCCTGTTTCGAAGCGTTCGCACACTCTACAACGCATCCCTTGAGGCGCCTTGGCTTCGTTGACCCGGCCCATCGCCTCGATCCGCTGGGAATTTTGGTTGAGATTCTAAGAAATGATGAAAATTTCAAAAAATGAAAATGAAAACCTCGGACCCCAACCTTCACTAGGTCCATGGAGCTTCGCCGCCGAGTTTCCTGCATCAACAAGTGTAAGCGGTCACCGGAAGTTCAGTCTGCTTGTGTGTATGTGACAAAGCTCTTCCGTCCTATGTTTTTTTGGCCATGCCACTTTTTTTCAGGTATAACGCAAAAAAAGAATAACCTTCAAAGTCGAAGAGAGCATAGTCTTCAAAATCAGCAGGTACCCCTACCTGGTCAGCTGCTTCCATGTCGCGTCGCACATACCTTGCATCAGCAGTGCTGGAAATGATCTGCCTGTTGATTCTAAGGTGTTTCTGACATTTTTTGTTTTTTTTGTCTTTCGAATAACAGCTGTGCCCAATGTTAAAATCGGTGGCGCCCTGCTCTCACAAACTGACCTTGGACAACAAGATTTCCTTATGAAAATCTAAGGATATCCATGCCCCAAACGGTACCCTGCCAACATCAATAAGTGGGGGAATAGGCCCCTGAGAAGGATTGACAGGGGCCAACAATCTCTCCACAACTAAGTCCCCAGCTCCAAAGGATTGTCTTCGAAGAGCTCGACATCCGAATCACGCAGCAGAACGTTGGGAAACACCACCTGCGTTTGTCGAAAGATGGATAAAGATGTGATAATGATACTCTGATTGTGGGATACCCGCTACATCTATCTACATCTATGTATATATATATATATTATGTGGATTATAAATGTGTATCTCGGCCGGTATCCCAACCATAAATGGTCGGATTTTTGCGCGCCCCATTCTCAGACCAACGCACCTTCTCGCAGATGCCGGACAAGACATTGGGATCCTGGCCACGCTGCGATGTTGCCTAAAACTGGTGTCGTTTTGACACGTTCTTAAAGCATCAGTCTGTGATGTGCGAAAATTAAAAATATATATATATATTTTTTGGGTTGTCCACTACGACTGATCAAGTGCCAGCGGCTTTCAGCAGCTTCTTTTCCTCCATGCGGCCCATCCGAGTTTGTGAGCTCTGTGGCCACGACAGGCAGCTGCCAGAGGTCGTTGTAGCGCTCTTCAAACAGGTAGCGCCATGCCACAAGAGCACCGCATCAAGCAGAGCTATCCAGGGCAGCAAAAGCTGGGGAGGAGGGCCCGGGCCAGATGCAGCTGGAGCAATCAGCATGTCAAAAACATCCCAAGGCATGTCGTTGTCCACTACGATTTCTCAGGTGTCAGCGGCTTTCAGCAGCTGCCCATCCAAGTTTGTGGGCTCTGTGGCCACAACAGGCAGCGGCCATCAAGTTCGAGAATGACCGAGAGGTCGTCGTAGCGCTCTTCAAACAGGTAGCGCTATGCCACAAGAGCACCGCATCAAGAGCTATCCGCTATTGGCTGGGCCAGCCAGGCGAAGTTTGGCGCGCCTCTGCAAGGAAGCAAAGCAGAGTTGCACGGTATCTCCTCCTGCTGGTTTAGCTGCTGCTCACTGAAGGGAGAAAAGGAAAACTTTTGCGGCAGCCGCTAGTGCTTTTCTAGCTTGTTGTGAGTGCATTAAGCGAAGCAGTTTCTTGCAAGTAAGGCTCCAGGGTCACCTGCGATCGCAATCGCATGCACCACATGATATCTTGCACAGATCTGCCGTTTCTGTACGCCATCACAGCAAATCCACCACGAAATCCACCTGGGCTCAGGGCGGCAGATTCAGGAATCTCTAACAACTGCAGCAAGAGGTTCCAGCGCTTGCGAAACTGGTAGGGGTTGGTGTCAAACAGCTATCCAGATTACGTAAAACCAAATGCAAAAGAATGTACTTGGTGGCGTCCGAAATCTTCAGGTGTTGCACATGAGCAGGGTTTCTGATGCTCTTGAAGAAGCGCAAACGCAGGAAGACAGGAACATAGCCATCTTCAGCCAAGAAGGATGGGAAAAGAAGGTCTTCCCTGCAGCACTTCAGTCTTAGTCTTTGACCTACATAAAAAGGCAGAGCAGTTGCTAAAGCCCACCCCTACCACTGGTGAAACCAGCCTAGTGTGCACATAGCTTTGACGACTGCTTCAGGTAAAGGGACACGGTGCTTGACTGGTTCTTGTGCTTCCACCGCGAAAACATCTCCCAAGACGGCTGCATAAACGGACGTACTCTAGGCCTCCATCTTTGTGCTGCCAAAAGCAAGGGTCGCAGGTTACTGAGAGCACCCCCAGCCTGAAACATCATGTCCCCATAGCATTGCAACAACAACGCTACAACTTCCAGCACTTTGTTGAAAAGTTCTTCAAGCGCTACCGCTCGGAAATCAGTGTGGCACCAGAACAGGAAAGCTTGTAGGAGTCTTTGTTCAAGGGCTATGGTGGCTGGCAACAGAAGCGGCTTGCTTTCAAGAGTGTCACGCCGCCAAGTGGCCTTCGTTGCCCTGCAAGGGCCAGGGTTTCCTGCAGCAGCCAAGAATGTTGAGTTTGTCCTTGTGTAGCCACCTGGCTTTGACTGCTGTCGCTCGAGCTAAAAGGCGACTCAAGCCACGCGGATAAAGCTCCGCCACTTCGGTCCATTGCATGCCATGCAAGCGGCTGTATCCTCTCAACCTCACATGTTCACGTCGCAGGCATTTGCATAGCATGCGTATCCCCTATAGCGCAGTGTTGTTGGCAAAGCGGGTATTCTTTCTCCAGCAATTACCAAATCTGCAAAAAGAGCAACGGAAAACATGTGGACTGTCGCTTTCCTTGAAGCGCTTCCATCCTTTCAAGGCCCACAAAAAGGAACCATCATGATTCTCGGCCCAATAAGCTAACAACAGCCTCTCGCACTCTTTTATGACCTTTTCTAAAAATTCTGCCATCTGATTGCCCTCTGACACCTTTTCTCGCATTGTCATGGTCAGGTTTGGCAACCCACGAGGAAAACGGCTGCTGCGCACTGGAGATGTCACTGCTCTGGAAAAGCTCCGACAAACCGGGGCCATAACAACAGCCAAAAAAGGCCTTTTCCCAAGCAAATCCAAGATGAGGTCTTGGTTTTCATTTGCGGGCAAATATTCTGACTGGCTGCGCTTCAAATCAAAAATGAGGACCCAGGGTGCGCCACAGGCTCCATTTCTTTGGCCGTCCCAAAGGAGCCTGAAAACAGATCCAAAGCCCCGGGGCGACTAAAGTTCACTGCACCTGGGCAAGGGTTCCAGCAGTTTTACAAAAGGACTGACTGAAGAGGAAGCGCAAGGCGGTTGGTCTGGGCAGACCGGGCTTTGAGGAGCTGGGGGTCTCACACCCTTTGGGGTCTCACAGCCTCACAAGCGACTTCCTCTGATTTCTGCAGCAAACTTGCCGCACAAACGCCTCGACACCGCTGCTTTTGTAAGTGGTATAAGGCTGGAGCTCTTTCAAGGCATCCTCATCATCTTGGCGACGCCTGGCTGGTGGCTTCTGCTTTGCTTTCCGTGGCGCCAGGGCCTTCTCTGCAGGGCCAAGCAGCTCATCGTAGGGCAAATGGTCAAACACAGTGAACGCTGACTTCTCCTCCAACCATGCATCCATGGCATTGAAGTCGCCCGCAAGAGCTTGGGGCCGCCACTCAGCGCTCGCAGCAAGAAAGCGCCGATCTGATCAGCAATGGCCTCACGTTGGGCACTGATTGTCCACCAGGAGTTGGGCTCTCAGACACCACTGAGGCAGGTGTAGCAGGCGCCGGAGAACGGCACGATGGCTGGGAGAGCACGTCGAATTCTGCCTCCTCGTTGGCCTCTGAGCTTCCCCTTGAAGTAGAAGATCTCGCAGCTCGCGCACGCCTCTCCAAACGTTGAACTTGATCTCGAAGACCAGCAAGACTGGATGCCTGAACTTGATCTTGCAGATCAGTAACCTGTTGATGCAAAAATCACAGCAGTTTGTAGAGAGGCCGTCCCTTCTTTAGGCCAGGGGACTCGCCTGCAGTTGGAGCCGGTTGTATGAGAGCATGAGAGACACCAGCAGCCAGCGCAATGTCACCACCAATTCCACAAAGGCGAAGATCACCACTCCGCACACCAATCCAGCAGCAAAGGAAAACCACTCAAAGGTCTGGCCTTTGCCAGTCAATGCCTCACACAGGGCTAAAGGATCCGTTGGGGGGCCTATCAAGCACGCTTAAAGCTTTCTAAGCCAGTGCTAAAGAAGATCCGCCGGCCAAGTCCCGACGAGATACCTCTCATGAGCCAGATGCAGCTGGAGCAATCAGCTTGCCAAAAACATCCCAAGGCATATATGTATGTGTATATATATAATATGAAATAATATGACAAGTAAAGAACACTGGATTTGGGGGTTGTACCTTGCGATATTCTGAGTCACGAGTCCTCAAAGGGAGACTGGGGCCACTGAGTAGCTGCTGTGGACCTCGGCTGCAGCTATCCAATTAAACCATTGCCAAAGAGGAGGTTCTTACTCAGTGGATTTCCTTTCGAAAAAAGTTGAAACCTTTTTTGGGGTTGGGTCCGCGCGCACGTGCGAACCCAACCAAAAAATAAAAACAAGATGAAGCCCACGAACCCGAATGCTCACACACGTATGTTAATGGTACAGATGTCAAAACACATGGATATGCAGTCACGCACAATACCTTTCTGCAATAGTTTATTTGAACAGTCTTGTACATGTTTCCCTTGTTACCAGTCTGCAGTGTGGAGTGGAAAGTGTAGAGTGTGGTGTGTAGAGTGTGGAGTGTGGAGTGTAAAGTGTAGAGTGTGGAGTGTAAAGTGTGGAGTGTAAAGTGTGGAGTGAGGAGTGTAAAGTGGAAAGCGTGGAGTGTAAAGTGGAAAGCGTTGAGTGTAAAGTGAGAGTGTGGAGTGTAGAGTGTACAGTGTAGAGTGTAAACAGTGTAAACAGTGTAAAGTGTAGAGTGTGGAGTGTAAAGTGTGGAGTGTAAAGTGTGGAGTGAGGAGTGTAAAGTGTGGAGTGTAAAGTGTGGAGTGTGAAGTGTGGAGCGTAAAGTGTAGAGTGTGGAGTCTGGAGTGGAAAGTGTAGAGTGTGGTGTGTAGAGTGTGGAGTGTGGAGTGTAGAGTGAGGAGTGTAAAGTGTGGAGTGTGGAGTGAGGAGTGTAAAGTATCAAGTGTGGAGTGTGGAGTGCACAGTAAAGTGTGGAGTGTGGAGTGCGGAGTGCGGAGTGTGGAGTGGAAAGTGTAGAGTGTGGAGTGTGGAGTGTAAAGTGGGGAGTGTGGAGTGTAGAGTGTGGAGTGTGGAGTGCGGAGTGTAAAGTGTAAAGTGTGGAGTGTGGAGTGTAAAGTGTAGAGTGTGGAGTGTGGAGTGTGGAGTGGAAAGCGTAGAGTGTGGCGTGTAGAGTGTGGAGTGTGGAGTGTAAAATGTAAAGTGTGGAGTGTAGAGTAAGGAGTGTGTAGTGTAAAGTGTGGAGTGTGGAGTGTATAGTGTAGAGTGCGGGGTGTAAAGTGTAGAGTGAGGAGTGAGGATTGGAAAGTGTAGAGTGTAGTGTAAAGTGTGGAGTGTGGAGTGTAAAGTCTCAGGTGAGGAGTGAGGAATGTAAAGTGCAAAGTGTGGAGTGTAAAGTGTAGAGTGTGGAGTCTAAAGTGTAAATTGTGGAGTGCGGAGTGTAAAGTGTAGAGTGTGGAGTGCGGAGCTTCCCCCATAGACACGGCGACGCCACAGGAAAACCAGAGACTCGAGACGAGACACGTGGGTGCAGAAAAACGAACATTTCATGCGAGACTTCATCCAATTTTGACATTTTCGACACGTTATCAAACAGGTTGGAATGTCACAAAGTGCCACGCTTGCCATGCAAAACGACATGACAACCTGCGTGGAAACATTCGAAAAGGAGAGGTTTTGCGGCTTCCCCCATAGACACGGCGACGCCACAGGAAAACGAGAGACGCGCGACAAGACACGTGGATGCAGAAAAAACAGCATTTCGTCCGAGACTTCCTCCAATTTTGCAATTTTGTGAACATCATCAAACAGGTTGGAATGTCAAAAACTGCCACGTCTGCCACGCAAAACAACATGACAACCTGCTTGGAAACATTCGAAAAGGACAAGTTTTCCAGCTTCCCCCATAGACACGGCGACGCCACAGAAAAACAAGCGACTCGAGACAAGACACGTGGATGCAGAAAAACCAGCATTTTGTGCGAGACTTCCGGCAATTTTCACAGTTGGCAGCACGACAAAAAGACAAGTTTTGCAGCTTCCCCCATAGACACGGCGAGGCCACGGGAAAACCAGACACGCGAGAAGAGACAGGTGGGAGCACCAAAACGAGCATTTCGTGCGAGACCTCCTCCATTTTTCACACTTTGCAGCTTCAAATCGACGTTTTCCTACGAGTTTTCCTTAGAACCTGAAAATTTGCAACCTCAAAATCGATGTTTCGTGCGAGGCTTCCGTCAATTTTCAGCACATGTCAGAAAATGCCACGCTTGCCACGGAATTTGCACCTTGTCACCACTTGACGCAGCCCTGCCAATGCGATTCGTAAAAAACACGCAACAGGACACGTCTAAAGTGCTGCGCCTGCCACGAAAAATGACAATGGACACGTCCAAAGTGCTGCGCCTGCCACGAAAACTGCAACACATCTTCTGAAAACGTCACAAAAGTATTGCGCCTGCCACGCAAAACGATTTTCAACACGTTGCAAAACACGTCTGAATGTCACGAAGTGCCACGCCTGCCACGCGAAACGAAGCAACGACACGTCTGAAACCTCCAAAAATGACCACCTCTGCAGAACTTCCCATAGGCACGGCCATACGGGTCCTCACACGAACGGTTGCGAACGGTTGCGATCGTGAACGCAACGTCGAGCGAACACACCCTCAACCCCCAGACCCCCAGAGTGAAACGGGAACCCTTGCTACGCATTCGGGAAAAGTCTAAAGTTTCGAAGTTTAGACACTTGCTGAGTTTGGGTTGATTCTTGGGGCCATTGTAAGTCATCCCATGTAAACCACAAAGTAGGGATGGTGAAAATTGAACAAACCGAATCTTAACTCCACCACAGGATCTCTAAGACAGGTGCGACAAGAATTGGATGCCTTTGGCAACCAGCTGGTCATTTTTCTCCTGCCAGGGATAGGTTGACACGTCGATTGGTGCCGTCCCCGGCAACCCAAAAGTCTGGCTCAGGGCTCCTGCTGGTCCAATCCAACCAAGAGAGTCCATACCTGGATCAGATTTCCAAGGGTCTTGGTCCCCATAGTTTGCATGTCTCGACTGTAGAAGGTGTCACCACTGTACGGCAAAAACCCACGTGACTTCTGCTTTAACCATACACATCCCAGTTCCTCTGATTTAGCCGTCTTGTACACTTCTATAACTTCTAAATTTGTTTAGTATCTTCCTAGTCATCCAAGCGCCACTTTTGAGCATGGCCTCCTGTACACAGCGGAGTAGGAACGGCATGAACCTGGTCACTTCCAGCTGGGCGTGATGTTCCCCAAGAAATGGCCACGGGCCACAATGCTGTTAGCAATTAGCAGTTATGAACCTGTCCAACCAACGTTTACCCAGAAAATGAGGGAAAACCACAGAATTGTTTAATCAAATAGACCATGAAATAGATGAAATAGTAGAGTTTGAGGGGTCAACCCATTCATTTCTGCATCCTTCCTACCTGACATTGCTGCACAAAGTGCCGATTAGCCCATGCACAGATGTGCATCTTGGTGTCAGACTCTTCTTGGTACTTTTCCTGGGTGGAAATTCAACGAACAGCTCTTCAGCTTTGCAACTGACAGCGCCTAAACTTAAACGACCTCATCTGCAGCCAAGCTTCTGCATACAGCACGAAGCATTCGCAAATGGCCCCCTTGACCTCCCCACAGTTAGCAAGGCTGCCACAAACAAAAACGAATGTTTCTGCCAACAGGAGAGCGAAACTTTTAGCCGTCATGGATCAAAATCAACATCCTGGGCACCTCAGATTTTTGCCATGTTTAGTGGGAAACCATCAAATGTTGGGAACCCAATTTTGACCCAAGCCAAATGATAAGACATCATGTGGTACTGGACAAAAAGGATCTCCGACCTGTTCAAGTAGCCCTTGTTGACCTTGACCAGCCACAGCCTGCCAGTCGAATGGTTCGAATGGGATGCATCTGCCATGGGTGCCATATGGTGCCATGGCCATGGGATCCCATCCTCGTGCTGAAATTTCAGAAGCTCCAAAAAGCCCCTGAAGTACTCCTGCAGTCTGATGCGGTCTGATGCGGTCTGCAGTCTGACAGGGACCAAAAAAATGATGTCACTTGGGAGATACGCAGGAGTGTGGACAAATATCAAAATTACACAGAATTACTCGAGGCATCTGCGTTTATGTACACAATGTAATGTCATACCATGTGATGTGATATGATGTGATGTGATGTAGTTGATGTATGTATACGCATACATGTACATAGAGCGTATTTCATATGATGTAGATACATTGTACATACACCATATATATATATACATAAACAACTGTATTATATGTGTATACGCATGAATATACAAAATCATATACATATATGTGTATATAAATCTATAGTGCATGCATACATGTATAGAGAGAGAGAGATGTGTGTGTATATATACACAAATAGATGATCAGAAATGCATATGCATGTATACCCACAGCCAAAAATCAGCCATGTTTGATCCACCAAAAATGGGCGGCTCCTCTCTGTGATCCTCAAAGAACTCAGGAAGGTCGATCACATTGAGAGAGAAAAAAGCTCCTCAGGAACAATTGCCATCGTTGCCATCGTCCATTGTCCCAAAATTGGTTGAATTGCCAAGGTCCCACTCTTTGGAGCTTTGGAAAGCGTTGTTTCCTGTATATTTTTTGTTCAAATCGTCTGCGGACCCCGAAAATGCACAAAATGAAGCCCCTAAATCCTGAGGTTCCGCACCTATGGTTGCCAGCAGAAGCTCAAAATGAGCCACTAACCTTGGCTTCATGGATCAAGTTTGGGTACACAAAAAGCATGTCGTTTTGGCATTAAAATGCATTAAATCATCCATATGTTTGGCTCTTCAATTCAATCATTCCCACAACCAGGACCACTTCAAACTCAGTCTTCCACTGATCAGCCGGCAGTCCACCCAAGACCCGCGTGCAAGTCGCCTGCGCCGCTGTCAAGCCACTGGGAAGGTCCAACAGACGAGGTCTGTTAGGAATTGCAGTTGTACAGCCATTCACAATGAGACTGTGAGTATTGTCCTTATTACCATTCTCATCGCTGTTATGATCATGAATTGTTCCCATCATCATTATTACATGGTATTTTCATTATTGTTATCATTAATTTCAATATTATCGTGATTGTTATTAGAATTTTAATTATTCAAATTATTACAATTAGTATTATTATTTGTATTATCAAATGCACTGCATTATCAAATATGTACTGGAATTTTCCAGCCGTAGCTGCCCATAGATGAGCTAGAAAGTAAGGGAACTTGCTTCTGAGCACGCTGAAAAACCTCAGTTTCCTATTTTGACAAACTAGGAGCTTTTTGGGTAGCTGTCCATAGAAAAGCTAGAAAGCAAGGAACTTGCTTTCTGAGGGGAATAAATATCTATATATCTATAATATGTATATGTATATTTATTTTTATGTATATATATATACATATATATATATATACATATATATATATATACATATATATATATACATATATATATATATGTATACATATATATATATATTATACATATATATATATATTATACATATATATATATACATATTGTTGTATGGTGATGAGCTTATTTCTGTTCGTTATTTCGGGGTGACGTCGGTGACGGCGTTTTAAATTGTCCAGATATATATATATATGATATACTGTTGCACCCTTCCATAGATCATAAAAAGCCTTACTTAATGGCACCAATCACACCACTTTACCATCCGCTCTTCAGCCCAAGCAGCAGTGAACACGGCCAAGTGGGTTTCTTGAAATCCAGTGACCGTGTACCTGGCACAAGGGTCTGCTCTGGGGACACGAGTACAACTGATGTCCTCCGTTCCCAGGAGAGCCCAGGATTGGACCACAGGGCACTTGACTTCCCGCAGCAAGTCTTCAGATCTTGCCTGGGCTCTGAACCTCAATGGGATCTGATGTATCCAACTACAGTGGAGAGCTGAAGTCAGCTGATGGCCAGCGGCCCATGTGGTCATTGAGGACAAGACTTCAGGAAGACTGTATGAGCTGTCTGCATGGTTCCCTTCAGGACAGCCATGTCCTGAAAAAATCATCCAATGAAAGGTCAAGCAGAAGGCTTGTGGAGCTGCACTTGAAGATGACAAAAGAAGTGGATCCTGAAAACGGGATACCGAAAAAAATCTGGTTTATCATCTTCCCCAATAAAGGAAAATTAAAAGTATAGTAAATCCCTCATGTTGGGAGCCAAATCAAAGCTCGGCACTGCTCCTGAGATGTCTTCAAATGCTGAACCATCTCAGGTAGCAGCGACTGCCACTCCTGAGCCAGGTCACATCGACATGTCATCGGCTATGGCTCAAAATCATCGCCCAACAAAATCTTCAAGTCCGCTGGTTGGTCGAAGATGGAAATTGCTTGGAACAACCACAATATATATATAATATGTATATATATATACAGTATATAACCATGGAAAAAATGCGGTCGTCAAAATATGCAAAACGACAATCCACTTCGCACCCAGAACGACATGAGCCATACCGACTTGTGATGCCCTTGAGGCAATGACTGCTGGGTAGTCAGTGATCGAAATCTCCTCAAGCCCAGCCGAAAGCTGCACCTGAACAGACTTGGCGCAGGCCTGGTTTTTGTCTAAAGATCAATCGAATTCATCTTCCAATTGCTTCACAGAAGACATTCCCCAAATGATGTGTATCGTTTCATATCTTTTCACATTCTTTTCACAATGTTTCATCTCAAAGTTCATCCACCAAGAGCTCCCCAAAGCCGGAAAAAAATTGATCTCTTTGACGGTTTGGATGTCACAGAAAAGGTCTGGAAAGCCCACGGCCACTGGGGCCACTGGGGTCACTTTGGGGGCCACTGGGGCACTCACCTGCACCTGTTTTGGTGCTTGGAGCATCAAGGAGAGGATGTGTTGTTTGATCGCCTGAAACCCCAAGGAGAAGCATCCCAAATTTTGCGAAGGATTCACGTTGCAATTCACCAACGAGGCATGGCAGTAATCGTTTCTTTGCACCAACTGAGCTTGGCTGGGATCCACCTGTCGGTCAGACGATGATATGCCACCGCCGGCACCCTCGACACACCTGAGCTGGAAAACTTGTGGTTCTTTGTTTTAAAGCCAAAAAGTGAAGCATGAGAGGTCTCAAGTGACATACTCGAATCGACGATACATTCTCCAGTGTCTTTGATAGGATCATGTTGACGTGTGTTCTACAGTAAAACTGTTTTTTTGCCATGGAATACAGCGACGCAAACCGCATGGCAGGGGTGAAGCAAAAGGGAACGAGGCCCACACCACTGCCGCTTTATGTAATTCTTGAAATAAATTGCCCCAGCTTGCCTGCAGGACGATTTCACAAAGTGCTTGCTGAAAACAGTGATACAAGTGATTAATAGTGATTACAAGTGGAAGGATTCAACACATTCAACACATTCAAAACATCAAGAGCAACAAAAGCTGTTGCGTCCTGGCAGAAGCATCCACGCTGCCAGAACGCAGGAGTTCCAGCAAAACCAGGCCAAATCTGGGCAACGTTACGGCTCGGGGCTACACGTAGCAGGAACTTGAACGTGTATAACGTGTCAAAACTTTCAAATTGCGCCACAAAATCTCCACCAAAAAAAAAAAAGTTCTGAATTCCACTTGGATGAAACTTGAATACGTCGTCTATGTTTGAACTTGACCACTTTGAATAGCGTTAGAAGTGTCAAGAAGCTATTAGCAAATCCCCAAAATACTGGTTGCTTTCATGAGGATTCCCATGGATTATGAATCAATCCCCAATACAGAAAGGGGAATCCCAGCTGGATGTCCACTGGGTCATCAAGGTATTGCAAACTTCTGATGATCAGGATATACTGAGATACTAAGCATTACTACATACGAAAACATTCATCAATAATATCCCCATAGTTTTGAGAGTTAAAACCCAAGAAAAAATGTTCAATCAGAGTGTAATCCCCATAAAATCACCATAAAATCGCCATGAAATGGCCATGAATTCCAGGTCTCCGGGCCCTGGCTGCACTTCTGCTGCTCGCAACTGCTGCTCCGCACCTCTCATGGCCTGGAACAGAGACGAGACTGTCAGACTTGGACCATGGGATCTCCCATTTGTTCCATGGTTTTGAAACAATGGAATAGATACATAATGATAACAAAACATTATGGCAGATATCTGTAGATAATGTAGATATATCAATAAACATTAGTTTTATTACAAGGATATATCTACATTATCTACAAAAGGATGGATCCCATCCTTTTTTGCATTTTCCATAAAGATAGATCCATGTAATTCATCTATATAGATATGATTTGATTTGATTCGATATGATGCTAATAATTTCATACGTGGTTTCGGTTTGTCGAAAAAATGATGTTTGGGCGTATACCTCCCATAAAAATAGGGAGATAAAGTATATCATGATCCCTGAATCTGTTGAAATTGGTGTGGTGTTTACCCCAAAATAGTTGGTAAATATACATTCATTCCCAAAAATATGGTAACACGGGTTTTAACACATGCATTCCAAAATTGGTATCAAATGATCCAATCTGGTTGTCAAACCCCGCGAAGGTAAAAAAATGTCTTAAGCTGGTGTAATCGCAATCACTATATATACTTAGATTTTACAAAACGGTTTGGTAGATGAAATTTTGCCAAATCACAAAATGGGGTTTATATGATATTCCCAACGGTCTATTCTGACTCAATGGTGACTATATTTAGTTTCAACACTGTTATTCGCCATTCATTTGTGTGCGTCTAGCCCCAATTTCGCCAGATTTTTAGGGACCCGGAATTAGTTTGCAATGGAAAACGATGTGACTTGAAACGACTAAATTAAATTGAATATTCAGGCTTGTGTGAGGGTGCATCACATGCAAGGATTGCAGCAACTATATATGCTATCTGCTTGAAAAATCCTAATTTTTCAAACAATTCTGGAATTGGTTCATTCCCTGCCTCCATATTCCCAGCAACTGTTTGTGTCAGCAGCTGCGCAAGCTGCGCCATTTGGGCCGGGTTTGCCGCCATGTTCCAACGATGCAAAAGAAATTAACAAATCGTGACCTGCTCTGAAAATGTTCTACCAAAAACGAAGAAGGACTTGACCAAATTCAACTGTTTGCTGCATGCACGTGTGTGTTATTTTGGATATATCACCTTGATCCAAACCAAACACGCACATCATGCCTTAGTTTGTTCATCATCACACAAAAAATAAATCACTGCCGACCGCAACCAGATCTGCAAGAGCAATACCTTTTCTTTCAAAAAATGCAGCCGTGGTTGTTAGCTGGTGACACGGTAGATTTTATATGTACAATACTCAATTTGTTTTTAGGCAATTGTTTATTTGTTTTGTTTGTTTTTTTGCATACGAACCGTGTTGCCAATATGGCCACTGCGCCCGGGACATTGGAAGAACATTCAAAACAAAAATGTTGGTTTTTATTCTGACAAATTTGCAATCATTTCTCAAAAACACCCCAACATTTCCGCAATGATTTCGTAGGGAAATGCCTGATTTGTTCTCGTCAGAACAAACCAACTCAATCATTTGTGTTCACTATGAGGGCAAACCAGCAATTACATTCGCAACAATGCACACGTGCAAGAACGTCAAAAATTAAACGCGATCCAAATCAACATACATACCCCCATATTTTCCACCTAAATGCTGGGTCTAACCCAAATCTGCAACGGTGGGGCGTAGCGTTAAGTACGTCAGCATACATTGAATTTCACACTTGCCGCTCCACCCACAGCACTCATGTGGAGCGCCTGTCAAACAAATGACACACCCATCTGGGCCGTTTTTTCTACGCAATGTCAGGCCTATTCGAAGTTGTTATTTATGTGCCCTCATCCCCTATCAGCCGCCACCTGGCCGAGCGTCAACTGCCAACCAACGTGAAAAATATTGTTTGGTTGCACGATTTTTTCCTGAAAGTTCCTGCAAAAGGTTTTTCCCAAAGAACTGCTGCCAAATTCAATTTTTCACTTCATCTACATAGCATTTCCTACATTGTTTACACCACCTACATCATCTACATCAATTTCATCTACATTACATACATCATCTACATTTCCTATATCTCTAATTCTATCCACTACATCACCTACATCATCTACATCAATTTCATCTACATTACATACATCATCTACATCATCTGCAACAATTCCAATCAATTTCACCTACGTCACATACATCAACTACATCATCTGCAACAATTCCAATCAATTTCACCTACGTCACATACATCAACTACATCAACTTCAACTACAGGTGTTCAGCGAATACATATTTCTTACAAGACTGTTGATTTTATTCGATCAATGAACGCCTCTCGATCATGCCTTTGTACATGCGTTGCATTGCGTTGCCATCTATGCCAACTGAGCGAAAGGTCCAAAGCTATGCTATGCAATGCCGAGTGCAAACAGTCAAAAGCAACCATGTATATACTGCTATGGAACTGGGGTAAATGTTTCTCACCCCGCATCGAAACTGTCTATTGACAAACGTCGCCAAACTCAAATAGTCAATTTTCCATCAAATCCATCAGACATTCTGGTACTGTCACAAAGCAAAGGGCCATGGATTATTGCTACCATTCTATGTGTCATTCATCTCTCTCCCAGATGTCAAAGAACACGTGTGCAATTTCGTCGATCTGGTTCTCCAATTGATACATCAGGTCTTCATATAGGACGATCTCAGCCTCATCACACCAGTACCAATCGCAGGTTCAGGTGAAATCGCATGTGTCGTGTCAGGGGTTGCAACAATTGGGTCCATGTTCTTTGATTTTTGTTCCCATTTTCCTGCATTTCCCAACATTTTTGTTTTTTTTATATCCTTTCAACAACCCAAGCACCTTGTAGAGCATTGAGTCTCGAGAAAGGTTTGCGCACTTGCCCTACAAAAAGTCAATTTCATGTTTCAAGTGGAAAATCAGACCAATTGCAATTCAAAGCGCTGTGATCAGCAAGGGGCACAGCATCTGCCACCAAAACATCGAAGGAGGAACAGAAACAGCTGCCACAATGCCACCATGCCAACTTCCATAGCCATCACGTCAGGTAGGCCCAAGGCGCTAAGCAACAAGATACGCATCAAGCGTTTTGAGTCTTGTGGGGAAGCTCCAACTTGTGTGAACATTTTGACTCCTTGTTTCGACACTGAGCCAAAGGGCCGAGGCCGTGGTCGAGGCCGCGGACGTGGCATCGCCAAAAGGCCAGCTTCTCGCAAGCCTGCCAAGGGACAAAAACAAGCCAAATTGGCATCGCCAGTTGATGCCACTGTGACTGTGGAGAGCGCGGGCGAGGAGACAAATGCTGAGGAATGCAAGAAGGATTTGGCAAGTGACTTTGAGGCTGGTCAAACGTTTCGTGCCAATATCTAACGGATTGTCTCTTGTAACTTGTCCTATGCGCAAAATTGTTCTTTCTTTCACCTCCGATTGCACCCAGAATATTCGAAGGCATATATGCCTTATATGCCCCATGCCTGAGCGGCAAAAGAATGCCCTCGCAGCAGCGTTGTCGATGCAAAGTCGAAACTTCACCTCCAAGTCTGAGCCAATAGCAAATGAAAGGCAGTGGTACATCAGGACACCATCGCAACAAGCACCAGCTGCAGAGTAGATCCCGGGTTCGGCCGAGCTCAAAGCCAGAGCCTTCTGTGTCCTGAACGTTGAGTAAAGCAGATTGCCAAAGAAAATAGTGCTTTGCCCCATCGCTCTCTGAGTACACTTTCAAGGTGTATAGTCCACTTCCATTGTAATGCAGCAAGCCAAAGTGGGCCTTCTAAGAGAGCACGACGCAGTGGTCAATGCATCCAAGCAAGTACATACACAAGTTTTGCAGACATGCAAGGGCTTGGACAGATGGTCGTGACATACATTGGGACAAGCCTCGTATAGTATACTGACGCTCAACATAGTCACTTGCAACATATAGCAACGCTCCTACGCATGACCCCTAAGTGCTTGCATCCCTAGGGCCCAGTTCTGCAATTTCATCTGGTTCATCCAACATTGGATGTGGGCTTAAAACCGGACCTCCAAGGAGGCACCGGATTCAACCTGTTGAGGGTCCAGTTTTGGACCCCCGTGCAAAGGAAACGTGTTTCAAAAAGGGGTCAGAAAGTGGACCCCCTTGAAATCAAAAGTGGTCCCCCTTGGAGGGTCCAGTTTTGGTCCCTTTTTTGGCCCCTTCATTGTGGCAAATATGTTGAAGCGTTTATTTCAAGTTGAAGCTGATTTGACCAGCAACAGCCGCGGCTGGAATCTTGAACTGTAGTGCGACACATGGTGTAGAGGGAGATACCCACACAGGGCCGAAGCCTTTGGTCCCATGCGTCGCAGCAACTAGGTGCAACTCAGAAGCCCTGCGCCAGTGAATGCACATCACAGTCCATGCACAGACACACTGGCACCCAGAGGTCGATGGTACTAGGTTTGACTAGCCCTCACCGACAGCGTCACCAGTGCGAGGATCCATGGGCGCAATCTTTGTTGCTGCACCGGCGCACTGGGAGATACAACAGTAAGGCCGAGTTGTGGAGGCACAACGGTGGTTGATGGCGATCTTGGGTGCAATTTTTGTTGCTGCATGGGCCGAGACAAGGGAGACAGCAGGACCCTAAGAAGTGGTCAGCACCCCTCAATACGACACAAACCTCAACAGAGCAGCCAAGAGGGGGAGCAATGGGGCAGGGGACACAAGGAAGGCAAGGGGCGGAGGGGGAGCATGCCGGATGAGAGGGAGGAACCCAGTCGTGCCAAAGTGCGAAGGAGACACAAAGAAGAGGAAGTCACACCCCAGTGCAAAGAAAAGCATCCAGACAGAGAGAAGGAAAAGGACAGAAGGACAAAATCAACCAAACAACCCTCGGAGCACCCTGGCACATAACGAACCCAAAGCACATCTACCAAACAACAGACAAACAAACAGGGGACATGCATCCAAGGGAAACCACTACGAATTAAGAAGAGAGAAAGCAAGGGTCTGTGAGAGCGTTCAACCCAAAGAATGATCCCATGAGCCAGCACCTTCGACTCCGACAGCTTCAAGCCCCTTTTTGCGCGACGAGACAACACACAAAACGAAACACGTCAGTTCATGTAGCTGTGCTATGATGTATCTCTTGCTTGACTCACACTCCTTGAAAGTGAAATCGGCAGAGGAAACTCGATTTCAGGTCTAAACAATTCCCGAAGTAAATCAAAACCTACATGGCTTCAAAAGTTCCATTGGACAAAAGTCACAAAATAAGTGACGTCCAAACTGTTTGGTTTCAGGTTCACACATCCCTAGATCTACAAACCCTCAAACTAATTAGTTCATCAAGATAGGTCATTAAATCCCATATAGGTAGGTTTTCCTCCCATCAGTCACCATCTCTCAACAGTGGCACTCTCGGCCTCAGACAAACGATGGCTTAGACATCATTTGGGAGAAAACCCAAAAGCATTTCATTTCGGGCCCAACGGTTAATGACCTAATGATGAGCCCATGCACAAACTCTACATCGTCCAGCGCAAAACCCTTGCAAAACAGTTCGAAAGCCTTCGAAACATCTCAAACGATTTCAAAACGGTTTCAAACCAATATTGGTATGTACAATATGTACATCGATGACCAGCATTTCCAGATGCTATACATCTACTAGCTCAATTCATCGACGTAGCCAGAATGCAAAAACACCATGCAGAACAGAAATGAGCACATCTCCGGATAGCACATCTTCCAACTGACCTCATCGGCGTAGCCAAAATGCACAAAACCATGCAAAGCAGAGATGAACGCATCTCTGAATAGCACATCTCTCAGCTGTGCTCATCGGCGTAGCCAAAATGCAAAATACCATGCAGAATAAAGATGATGAACTCAACCATGCATCTGCAACTCATGGCAAAATCTCCGTCTAAGAGGCGTCTGAGCAGAAGCGGCCTTTTGTTGTACAGTTTATCTGATAGTCAATTCGATCACTGTGTGAATCTCACAAGCTGGCATGCTCAGCGTGTTGAGCTGAGTAGAGAAAGGCTGGTGCATTGAAGATATGGAGGCTCCGGCTGGTGGTTCAGGAGAAGGTCAGAGATGATGTGGAAGAGAGAGAGGCTGAGCAACGTGAGAGAGCGCCTTGATCATCGGCTCGAGTGACAGATCGGCAGGGTTCACCTGCCTCAGATTTTTTGCCACCACCAATCGAAGGCTCGGTCCTGACAGTGAGAGAAGCGGTTAAATAGAGTGCAAAAGCGACTCGTCCAGGAGAAGCGTCAATCAAATTCGTTGGTGAAGGGGTCAAACAATAAAACAAGCATCATTGCACTTTCAGGCACTTCGTGTGAAAAAAGCGCCGTGCACAGATCTGCGGTCAGATCAAACGCTTAATCAAATTCCTACAGGACTACGCAAGCAGACGCGTACGTCAAACACGCACATCAAACACAAGCACAGAGCGTAAATCCAGAACCTAATTAAACTAAAGCAATACCGCGTCAAGAAGGCTGTTTCACCCTCGACTCCCACATGCTGACGTCAAGCCTCTTCTTTTCGCTCCAGGCGCAACACGATCAGTCACGGGGAAACAAAAACACAACAAACAAAAGAACGAAGAAGGATACAGTGTTCCCTCTGTCGATCTGTCTTATGTCAAGTTATGTGACACAGCAGCTCTTGTTCATTAAATGAACTTCTGACACCAGTCCTTCGAGCCGATGTCTCAACTGGTAAACTCAATTCCAGGCTTCCAGTTAACAAACCTCAAGTTCTTCAAATAAAGGTTTGTTGAAACTATTCCAGCTGCTACAAATCTACAAAATTCACTTTTCACTAGATGAATTCAAAAACATCGAAACACTTCCAAAAGTTCTCAAGTCAAACTGGTTCTCATCCAAACGTGAATAACCAGCAAGCTAGCTAACGATCTGACTAGCGTTGCCCGTTAGCTTCTCAAGAACGAAGTGGTTCACACAAGGAATCTGTACAACCTTCTTCTAGATACAAAACATAGTCAGAACACAACGTTCCTTCTCCAAATCAGCTTTCCACACAGAGATAGCATCTCACAGCTTCAAACCTCAATGTAGAATAGAATGTTCTGTTCGTCATTGTCAATGTAGGTCAGCCAAATACAGTTGTATCGCTGAAGTCTTTCGACCACCGTAATAGCTGAACCACAATGTAAACCAAAGTTGCATTGTCCTTACAATGTGAACCAAAGTCGCTTAAGGATAATGTTGTCCTTACGCGATGATCAAAGTTGTCGAAGATGTCAAACTTCCTCGAGACAATAAAAGTCATAATCCAAGATCAAAAATGTCTGATCTGTAGATCACGATGTCGATGATGTAGGTATTGTCCTCACAATACCGAAACATCTCATCACAAAACTTTCAGACAAATAAGACGAATAAATATGGCCATTGTCCTCACAATGCCAATGCATCTCATAGTCCAAACTCAAAGTGTAGTAGCTTCTCCCCATCAGATACTTTCAGCTAGCTTAAACTCTTCTCCAAGAGTTTCAGCTGTATGTTCTCATCACTTGGAGAGAATAAGCTTCTCAGCGTCGAAGACACAATAAACAATCTCAATGTCAAGCCAATGTAGGTATCTTCAGCTCAAGCAATAAGCTGTACCAGACTCAAGCCGAATCCAGAATAAGATGTAGAACTGACCAATACACCACATTCAGGTCAACACTGATCAATGACATCTCAGGGTGTCACAGAGTGATGAGTCCGAAGACTAATAGAATATTGTGATACAGATTGATCACAATGCACAGGTTTCTTCCGCAACAAGTAGAATGTTCTCTACCAATCTTCTGTGCATACAACTATGCCACGATGATGAGTGGCATGTCGCTTCACCCTTACACAAAGGGTGTTCCCATAGGGCGTCAAATTTCCATACCCCCTTTCGACATGACATCTCATCCAATCACATCACTACCATGTACGGACACGATCCGTAGAAAAATGTTCATGGTTCCAGATCACATTCATGATCAAAAGATAGTCAAAGACAAACGAAAGACAGCCAAAGACGGTTCATCTTCCAAAGCCACAAAATAGATGATGAAGCATCATCCAAAACTCATCTCGGTCGACTCATGCACAATGTCGTAACTTCCAAATTCAAAATCTTCTTCCATCGCAAAACCAGATGTAGGAATACCATATTCAGTCCAAAGACTCCTGAGGTCTTTCCAGTACTAAACTCGTCTTCCAAAATCCAGTTCTTCGGATAAACCATGGCGTCAATAACGATGTATCTACAGTGCTGTTGTCATCCTACAACAAACGAAACAACAACAACAACAACAACAACAACAACAACAGAACAAAACAAAACAAACAAACACACACACACACGAGACCCAAGACGAAACCTAACGTCACACGATCGGAGTCAACACGAAAACAAAGGCCAACTGTTTCAGCTAATCCGCACCTTCGCAAAGAAGGTAGGCGTATGAAAAGAAAACGCAAGTGAAATAATATCACTCGTGCAACTCATCTCAAATTCAAAGCAAGTAAAGTAAAGTTCACAGTCACTGCACAACGAATTCAAAACACTCTGAGTGAAAATCGTTCACAGTTAGGGTTCAGACTAGCTAAGATCGGCACAATGTTCGCTATCCCCCTTTTAACGTCTGATCCATCCTAATGATCTCGGAGGTGTGATATGTCTTGTCTAAGTCCATATCATGACGTGAAAGTGCAATGTGTCTCCAATCATGGCACCAGATTTCCCGGAAGATTTTCCGCTTAGTTAGACTCAGATTCCGTCTGAGTTTCTTCCCAGGTTCTCATCATTTGCCATGACAACTCAATTGTACCACATATACATGATCAAGTTCCAAAACCAAAACACAAGAACTAAAGCATAAAAAACATGAACATACAAGTCCAATCAAAACAACATCAACCTTTCTTCATGATGTCTCCCTCAGATCTGTCAGCAACTCCAAGTTCTGAATGCCTTCAAGAACGTTGCTCTCGCCATCGTCATTGAGAGACCCATGAAAACTTCAAATACCTTCAACCTACTGACAACATGCAAACATGTCTGGAAAGCATCCGCTTTCACTCTCGACACAACGTAACCTTCGCAATGCTCTCAGAGCCTTCTGTTCCAAAACAATTCAGTTCCAAGTTGTGTCACTCGGCATAGCCCCCTTTTAGACTCGCGCTTGAACTCTGAACTCAGGCTGCACCATGCGCACAAATGTCCATAGCATGTCATCTTGCCAAAAGAAACGAGTGAACCTCGAGCTGGCTAAAACCGCTCCGAGGAGAAAAGATAGCCAACTATTCTCTCGTTCTTGCAAGAGATGACTTTGGATGCCTTTGGCACCATTCCTAGGGATATACCCGTCGGTACTCATTCGTACCCTTAATCAGGACGCATCCTAGCGGCGCAAATGCCGCCGTACCCGTCGCCGGGTCATGGCGAGCAGTTGGTGACACGCACCGAATGCGGCCCGTAACCTCCTCAACTACTTGGCAAGGCGGAGTCTTGACATCCGTCACTTCGAGCTGCAAAGGGTGGGTCATAGGTTGTTCCCCCATTTTGGCGGGACTGTAGCCCGCAAACTTCGCCACCGGAAGGGCTGGCTGGGGTGGTACCATAGGTCTCGGCGGTACCATAGGTGGTACTGCCGGTGGAGGCGGAAGGATCCCAGGTCCCACAGTCACGCCAGGTGCCGGTGTCATTGGAGTCATTGACGGACTACCCAAGTGTCCCATTGGAGGTTGAGGTGGATCATAGCCCGTGGTTCCCTCATGACCTACCGGTGCCTTCTCAATCCTCAAAGCAATCTTCTGCATGTTTTCTTGTAGCCTGTCCATTGATTCGAAAAGTTGGTCCATCAGCTCCTTCAGAGCTTGGTCTCGCTCCGTGCGGTTCTTGGCGTTCTTCTTGAGAACATCTCCCATGGACACATCCATTGCCCACTCTAAATGTTTTCTCAATTTGGTGTATTCCCCACAAACCGCACCCACGCGGCCAGTATTGTGGCTAACACCAGCGGACAATGATTCTATTGCTCTTGCCATATTGTTCACTGCCGAACTCACCGTCTCTAAGCTTTTGCAGAGATCTTGCTGAAGATTCTGCGAATTCTGGACAAGGATCTCCAGCTTTTCGCTCGAACTCTTCAATGCACCGACCATAGTGGTGACCCCGATGGCCAGGGTAGTGGTCGAAGCCAAGAGGTCGGCCGTGCTGTTAGGGTCTGGTTCAGGGACCCTTAATCTGGGAGACCTTGATCGGTCATCATCTCTTTCCTCTTTGTCTGCCGGTGATTTGTTGCCTTCCTCTGGATGAGGGATGCCCTGCTCATCTCCTTTCTCTGATTCCGTATCAACAGCTCCCGCCTGTGCCGACAGCGGCGGATTCTCAGAAAGGGGAAACTCTGGTGCTGCTGGAACCGCGGCGTTCGCCATGAATCTCTCAAGCCTTTGACTGAGAGCTCGATGCACCCGCTGGGAAAGACCAGGCCCGAGATACAGCTTGGGCATTCTCGGCAATTTTTGCAATCCGACATGCACTAACGGTGCATTCAAATTCCACAAATCAACCATTCCAAGCAAAACACAAACTCACTTCTTCTCATCCTAAGGTGTGTGACGCACATCTTAACAGATGATCCACGCTTCCGATAAAGATCACACTCCTTATTACCCCAAGGTGCGTGCCGCACATCTTGACAGGTAATATGCAATCAACCAAACTTCAATGTCTAAGACAAAACATAAATAATGCAGACCGATGCAAACATGCAAAACTCACTCACAACCAACTGTCAATCCATGCACAACCCTTCACATGACTGCAAAACAGATCACAGTGGTTTCCCGCGGATGAAACCCATAGACATGTCATGCAGCAAAGATGAAAACCAGTGCAAAACTCATGACAGCTGACATCAAAACTGCTCCAACTCGGTCTCACAAGTCCAAATTCTGTCTATTCCAGTCCAGTCCAGTCCGAAATCGTCCAAAACTCTGAAATTTCCAAATTGACAATGAGCGTGGCAACAAAAACTTCCAAGACACCTCAAAAGTACAAATCCATTCCAGTCTAAGCTCGACAGCTCTCTGCACAGCATTTGTGTCTTTTCTGCAACTGAAGGTCGTTGTTGCTAGAGCCTAGCATTACAGCCCAGCTCACAGTCGTACAAAAAGTATCAGCTACAGCAATCTATAGTACATGCCCCTCTTAAACGATCTTCATGGCTTCCGATCCAAACTTGTACAAGAGGTTGCCATTCTCGTCAAACTCCAACGCCTTCATAGTTCCTTGCCAGCGATATTCGTTGGGTTTGTACTTCAGAAGGATGCCTGCCTCGGCCTTCTGGAGACAGCCAATGGCAGTCAGCTCAACCTCAACCAGTACATAGTCCTTGGCACAGAACTCACCTTTGGGTCCTTCTGGCGTCCAATCATTGAAGTACTGCGCACGTTCAACGGCAGCAATCGGGTCTTTTCGTAGTCCAAACCTTTTGGAATATTCATCAGGCTGGACCTCCTTGCCATTGTTCAAGTCCTCGAACTGCTTAGGGGTCAAGGCCAACCACAGACGAATAGACTCCATTGCCGTCGATACACGGGATCTTGAAGCAATCTTCAGGGCGATTTGATATCCAAAATGCTGAGCCAAGAGTTGTCTCTTGGAAAATGCAGGAAAAACACTGGAATGAAACATGTACGAAAATCATGAGGAGCCCAAACACGCAATCAAGTCAAGTTCAATTTAAACAAAACACAGCTCCATACTTCGTCTCTCACTTAGACCGTATGTCGAGCAACGAACTGACACCACATTCACATTACTTCCAGTCAGTTTCACGTTTTGGAACCTATGCAGATCGTCTCGTCGCCTCTGCCGTCCAGTTCCCTATTTCTTTCTTTCTGACTTAATCTGTTATCTGAGCCTATGCACGTCTGCAACCCAGCTCATGTGTGAACCTTGCAACGTCTTGCAATCTGGTCCACGTTTTGACTTCCTACAACCTTTCTTTTCCTTTTGGAACCTATGCAGATCGTCTCGTCGCCTCTGCCGTCCAGTTCCCTATGGACCTATGCAGCGCCTCTGCCATCCAGCCCATTTCTTTCTTTTGTTGTAAGTCAAAACTCTTTCAATTCAATTAAATTGCAAATCTCAAATCCCAGATTCCCTCTTTTGCTTTTCACTCTGAGCAACACGCCAACGCAAAACTACACTACCGTTCTATTCATCTCTCAGGATACTCTGCAAAGCTCCAATGCTGCAAATCTCGTTGAACTCCATGCCAGCCTTCTGGTAGTACAAGATGTCCAATCAACATGGCCCAAGGTTCGCAAAGGAAACCCTCCAGGGTCGACTAACATCACAAGCATCTTGTTCTCAAACTCCACTGGCAAATCGTCACTACAAAGACCATAAAGCTCATCTCACAGCAAAATCGTCTTGCAGATATCTCCATGCTCATCCATCCATCCATCTAGAGAGACACGTTACGGTACGGTTGCTCTAAGCCAAAAGGGGAATACTTGCATTCAAGTTATCTTCACACAAAGTTCAGTCAGTCTGACAACAACTCCAGAGTACCTACCTGTCTCAGGGTTCAATGTACCTTCTCTGCATCTGTCCCAGTCCTCACGACTACATCCGTTCCAGGTTTCACAAACAACTGCAACAATCCGAGTAGCGAAAGTCATACCTGACCTGCCTGTGACACTGCACCACAACTGTCCAAATTCCGGTCAAAGAAAAAACATGAAAACAAACTCACAGCAAAGTTTCCTGTTTCGTTTCAAGTTCAGTTCAAAACAGTTTCCACTTCCTACACAATCCAGGTCGTTTCCATTGACTTACAGTACTACATGCTCAACTCAAACACTTCCACAACTGCAGCTCAAACCACGGATGCTACCTGATGCATCTGAGAAATCAAGATCAACGTTCCCAAACAGGTGGTGTCCACATGTCTCTCTCTCGCTCACTCCGTTGTCAACCAACAGTCTCAACACCAAGTTCCACTGTGCCTTCAGTGCCATGACGGTTCCTATCTCTCTCTCTCTCAGCACTCCAGTACCTATACTGCCAGGCAAACCACAATGCTTCAGGCTTCAATTTCAAGGTTACCAGTCAGTGCAAACATCCGTCAAGCCCCACTGTTCCTGCACACTACCGAACCTCAGGTGTTCAACTACTCACGTCTTATCTCACACATGTGGCAATCCAATTCTTTCATGAACCAAGGTCACTGACAAAGCAAACTCGACCCTCCAGGTCCTCATGCCACAGTTTCTCTCTCTCTCACTACCATCTCCAGGCATGACGCCAGGCTCAGTAGTACCACGCACTTTCTACTCTGTGCGTCCAGGATCTATGGACCTATGCAGCGCTTCTGCCATCCAGCCCATCTCAACTACAACCTGACCAACCTGTCGAGATGTAACTCTTTCTTACAATACTTTCCTAGTATGGACCTATGCAGCGCTTCTGCCATCCAGCCCATTTCCTTTCTAGTTCCTTTTTAGTGCTTTCTAGTGATTCTCCAGGCACTCTCTCTCTTGCCAAAGTCACCAAACTTGTCACACAACCAAAATGCAAATCTCACATGCAACGCAACTGCAACACACTATCACATGCAGCTCAGTCGTTGTCACCTATTTTCCCACGCTTACCACTACTGTCAGGAACTCCATCGCCAATATCTACCACATATCTCATACAACATTGGGGTCACAGGTATTTTAACCTTCCAGTGCCCTGTGGTATCTGCCTAAGATATGCTCACGCATCTCACAAGCCTGCCTCTGCATCTCGGCTTCCAAATCCATGAGATGGTCTCTGAGCATCGCTATAATGTCTCGCTGGTTCGCACTCAAACGAACATCTTCCAGCAGCGGCAGAAGCCACTCCAAGAGAACGATCAGAGTCTGCACCAGCCTCAAGACACTTGTCACCCTCTCTAGCCCGATAATCCAACCAATGAGTTGGTCTTCCACTGCCTTACGTAACGGTCGGGTGTTGGTGCGATTGTCCATTCTTAGTACAGATCGTATGGCGACACTTTTCTTGAGCTTAAACGCTTCGGTTCCAACCAGAATCCAGTGGTTTCTCAAATTTTACTTTCAAGGATTTCCAGGCAGTTGTCGGAGTCCTTATTGTCCAAACACCTCACTTGTGTCTCCAGGACCTACTCCCAACTTCAACCTACCAATCTTACCTATTTCTCTTTGCTTATCTCCAGGCAAGTTGTCGGAGCTCTCACTTGTCCAAAACACCTCACTTGTGTCTCCAGGACCTACTCCCAACCTCAGCCTGTCGAGATACTCTCAATGTTCATCTCCAGGCAAGTTGTCGGAGTTTTCACTGTCCAAACACCTCACTTGTGTCTCCAGGACTCACTTCCAACCTCAGCCTGTCGAGATATTCTCCATCATTCAAAAAAATGTCGTTTCAGGCAATCAATTGACAAATCACCTTCATCAAATGACCTTACAGCCAACATGCCCAAAAATGAAGTGAAACAACACGTCACCTAGATCAAGAATACTAAAGCTCTTCGATGCCCTTGACTTTAGCAGCATACCAATCTAGTTATCACTGCAGAACCTCAGTACAAGCTCAACACGTATCCCTGCAGAAGATTCAGGAGCTCAATAAAAGATCTCAGCTTCACCTTAGATGGTGCCCTCAGTACACTGCAAGAAGGGTCAGCGGAGAATGGTGTGGGTAGCCCCGTAGGGCTCCGCTACCATGTGAAAAAAACGCCGTGCACAGATCTGCGGTCAGATCAAACGCTTAATCAAATTCCTACAGACATCAAACATAAGCGCAGAGCGTAAATCCAGAACCTAATTAAACTAAAGCAATACCGTGTCAAGAAGGCTGTTTCACCTTCGACTCCACATGCTGACGTCAAGTCTCTTCTTTTCGCTCCAGACGCAACACGATCAGTCACGGGGAACAAAAACACGACAAACAAAAGAACGAAGAAGGATACAGTGTTCCCTCTGTCGATCTGTCAAGTTATGTGACACTGCAGCTCTTGTTCATTAAATGAACTTCTGACACCAGTCCTTCGAGCCGATGTCTTAACTGGTAAACTCAATTAAGTTCTTCAAATAAAGGTTTGTTGAAATTATTCCAGCTGCTACAAATCCACAAAATTCACTTTTCACCAGATGAATTCAAAAAGATCGAAACACTTCCAAAAGTTCTCAAGTCAAACTGGTTCTCATCCAAACGTGAATAACCAGCAAGCTAGCTTGCCCGTTAGCTTCTCAAGAACGAAGTGGTTCGCACAAGGAATCTGTACAACCTTCTTCTAGATACAAAACATAGTTAGAACACAACGTTCCTTCTCCAAATCAGCTTTCCACACAGAGATAGCATCTCACAGCTCAGCCAAATACAGTTGTATCGCTGAAGTCTTTCGACCACCGTAATAGCTGAACTACAATGTAAACCAAAGTTGCATTGTCCTTACAATGTAAACCAAAGTCGCTTAAGGATAATGTTGTCCTTACGCGGTTTTGGTTTGTTTGGTTTCGTGTTGCGATCTGGTAATGACTTGTGACAGTTCACAGGACTATGTATCGGTCCTCCACCAGTTTACTTTTGAGGCCACTCTTCCGCGGACGGCCTACGCATGACACACCCAATCAATTAATCCCAATTTGCAACATGCAATAAAACATGTTGAACGACCTGGCGGAAGCCATGAAGGCGTTGGATGGAAAAAATAATGTTGTCCCAACGCGATGGTCCAAACTCAAGTGTAGTAGCTTCTCCCCTTCAGGTACTTTCAGCTAGTTGATCAATGACATCTCAGGGTGTCACAGAGTGATGAGTCCGAAGACTAATAGAATATTGTGATACAGATTGATCACAATGCACATTTTTTTTGTGGTCGGCGCCCGTTGCCTTTCGGCGGGTCGCACCTTGAGACTCCCGATTGGACCAGCAGGGATTCGATCCACCACCGGCAGTCTGTCAGCGCTGGCAAGACCAACGCAGATTGATCACAATGCACAGGTTTCTTCCGCAACAAGTGGAATGTTCTCTACCAATCTTCTATGCATAAAACTATGCCACGATGATGAGTGGCATGTCGCTTCACCCTTACACAAAGGGGGTTCCCTTAGAGCGTCAAATTTCCACACTTCGTGAGAATCATCCATCATCAGTGCAGTACAAGGGAGGCCCCCACTCCGTCTCCAAAATTCATATCAATTTAAGGTGCAAAAAACGAACCTAAAAACTAGCCTCTAGGACCTTCTCGTCTTGATCATGACAACCTGTCCCTTTCTATTATGTTGATGCAAGAGGTCGCGTGCTTCAAAAGCCTGCAATCGAGGCACTTTGAGGCTCGGCGAGGCCTGGGCGAGGCCAGGCGAGCGGGCGAGGCCACGCCTCGAACGCAAAACGTATTGGCACAAGGACAAAGCGAGGCTCATGGGGACTCGAAACTATATAATACTATTGTTGAAGTCCCAGGAAGGCTGAACTTGAAGTACTGTCAAGGTCCCTTTCTCGCAGCCATGTTTTGACTACTTTTTTGGGCCCTGTTTTAGGGGCCATGATGAAGCAGGTTTGTTGGCATTCGAGGCGCTCCAAGGCTTACCGAGGCTTGCCCGAGGCACGAGGACAAAGCGAGGCTCACGGGGACTTGAATCTATATAATACAAGGGAGGCCCCCACCGCGTCTCCAAAAAGTCTGCCGATTTCAGGTGCCGAAAACGAACCCTCTGGACATATGAGATGCTGCTCCTATACTGTCGAGGTAGGTCCCTTTCAGGCCGCCGGGTTTTGACCACTTTTTTGGGCCCTGTTTGAGGGGCCATGATGAAGCAGGTTTGTTGGCATTCGAGGCGCGCCAAGGCGTACCGAGGCCTGCCCGAGGCACGAGGACAAAGCGAGGCTTACGGGGATCCGAATCTATATAATACTATGGTTGGGGTCCCTTAGCAATGATTGCTGGTATGGCAATGGGACACTGCGGCGTCTTCTGGACGGTATACGCTCTTGGGCGCTTGTGGCGCAGCTAGGGGTACCAGATTGTTGAGCCCAGCAGAAGTCATGAACACAACTGTGCAGGAAACCCACGGAACCCTGGGAAACCCAACACTTTGTAGAGGAAACCTTCGGAAACCCCTTTGGAACAATGCACATTCACCCCCCTCAGAAACTTCAGAAACTTTGCTCTTTCTTTGGATTGGGCTTCAAAAACGCTTGCAACTGTGGAGGAAACCACGGAAACCCTGGGAAACCCCTGGGAAAACCCTGGGAAACTCAACACTTTGTAGAGGAAACCCTAAGAAACCCCCATAGAACAATGCACATTCACCCTTTGGCAATTTACAAGAATAAAGAAGGGGGTGTGGGGAGGAAACCTGGATGAGATAGCAGCAATTGGATAAATTGGATGAGATGCAAAAAGTGTTATAGAACCGTTTTCGGTCTTCCCGCCCACTCATAGTATTGTGATGGCACTGTGTTCCACGTTGCCACCCGTGCCAGCTCCGGCGTCCAAGAGGTGGTCGTTTGGAAGGGTCTGTTTTTGGGTCCTCAAAGACAAGAAAAATTGGAGACGCAAATTCGGGTCTCCCCAGTTCAAGAGTCCTGCCGCGGATGCTGTTTGTGTAAGTAGCTTCACGCTTGACATTCTGCGCACATAGCAGGCTGCAAAATTTCAGCACATCGGACAAAATGAAGGGACCAAAAACGGGCCCGCCAGGAGGGACCACTTTCGATCCTAAGAAGGTCCACTTTTGGATCCCTTCTGAAATATATTTGCTTTGCGCAAGGGCCCAAAACTGGGCCCTCAGCAATCTGAATCCGGTGCCTCCCTGGGGGCCTGTTTCACGTCCCATTTAAATTCTCTGTTAAAGCGCGTTGTTGTAATCCAGCTACAAACATCAGCGTCACACATCATAGCAACTAGGTTCGCAACAAGGGCGTCGAACAAGGGAGGCCCCCACCGCGTCTCCAAAAAGTCTGCCGATTTCAGGTGCCGAAAACGAACCCTTTGGACATATGAGATGCTGCTCCTATACTGTCGAGGTAGGTCCCTTTCAGGCCGCCAGGTTTTGACCATTTTTTTGGACCCTGTTTGAGGGGCCATGATGAAGCAAGTTTGTTGGCATTCGAGGCGCGCCAAGGCGTACCGAGGCCTGCCCGAGGCACGAGGACAAAGCGAGGCTTACGGGGATCGGAATCTATATAATACTATTGTTGGGGTCCCTTAGCAATGATTGCTGGTATGGCAATGGGACACTGCGGCGTCTTCTGGACGGTATACGCTCTTGGGCGCTTGTGGCGCAGCTGGGGTACCAGATTGTTGAGCCCAGCAGAAGTCATGAACACAACTGTGCAGGAAACCCACGGAACCCTGGGAAACCCAACACTTTGTAGAGGAAACCTTCGGAAACGCCTTTGGAACAATGCACATTCACCCTCCCTCAGAAACTTTGCTCTTTCTTTGGATTGGGCTTCAAAAACGCTTGCAACTGTGGAGGAAACCACGGAAACCTGGGAAACCCCTGGGAAAACCCTGGGAAACTCAACACTTTGTAGAGGAAACCCTAAGAAACCCCCATAGAACAATGCACATTCACCCTTTGGCAATTTACAAGAATAAAGAAGGGGGTGTGGGGAGGAAACCTGGATGAGATAGCAGCAATTGGATAAATTGGATGAGATGCAAAAAGTGTTATAGAACCGTTTTCGGTCTTCCCGCCCACTCATAGTATTGTGATGGCACTGTGTTCCACGTTGCCACCCGTGCCAGCTCCGGCGTCCAAGAGGTGGTCGTTTGGAAGGGTCTGTTTTTGGGCCCTCAAAGACAAGAAAAATTGAGACGCAAATTCGGACCTCCCCAGTACTATGGTTGGAGTCCCTTAGCCATGATTGATGGTGTGGCAGTGGGACGCTGTGGTGCCTTCTGGACTTGCTGTTTGTCAAAGCTGCGCCAGTTTTAGCAAAAAGGTCACTGCAGAATCTCATTTTCGGAGCTGTAAAACATTGGCCTTGGACTCCAAGAAGTTGTCCTCCCCAGTTGCGTTGAAAATTGCTGCCCAACTTTGATCCACTTGCGTCATGCGAAGACCTTTTTGTGTGGAAGTTTGGTGAGAAGATGTACAGTGTACTGAACCACCTTGAACCTACTTGAACATCTTGAAACCTATCTTGGAACAATGTATGTGCAGGTGAACAGTTAGGAAACCATTTTAAGTTTGTAGGAACCGATCTGTGAACTATAGAACCCATAGGAACCTATAGGAACCAGGTAGGAACCAATTTGGAACCAAATGGAACCAGTTTGTGCATGGAAGAGCTTGGAGATGGATTTTCGTTTGTTTTTGTGGTTTGTGGTGTTTTTGGATGTTGTTTGACCCATGTCCTAGGAACTTGATGTTGTGACTGTATTGGGTAGGAGTTTTGTAGGGTATTTGTGAGTTTGAGCTGAAGACGTTTTATTTGGAGAAGCTGGAAGAACGTTTTTAAAGCTTGAGAACTCTTTTGAAGTAGTTTGAGAAGTTTGAGAACGTTTGAGTGTCACTGCGTTTTACTCTGCACGACTCTTCTAAGAAGAAGAGTGACTGAGCTGTCCAACCTGTGTGGTTTGGCTCCAGTCCGAGCTGTGAAAAAGAGCTGCCACGCCGCGCTCGTGTTTTCACATGGTAGCGGAGCCATGAAATCTCTATAGAATCGCTGACACCACGGTCGTGTATAAAATTGCAGACGTTGGCACTGGATAGGTACCCCCAAACAAAGGATGGCCCTAAAACGCACCATGTTTCGAAGCTTATAATTTTCGAGAGGAGATTGCGAGGAGGAAAATTTAAATCAGGATGAATAGTTACAAGCCCTTGCGATTTCTGCTAGGCAGCAACGTCGCAAGGCAAGGTCCGGAAAAGC
This sequence comes from Cladocopium goreaui, assembly GCA_947184155.2. Lineage (NCBI taxonomy): Eukaryota > Dinophyceae > Suessiales > Symbiodiniaceae > Cladocopium > Cladocopium goreaui. Next base: position 479,744 of record CAMXCT020003446.1, read on the forward strand.
AGCCATTTTGATTCACATATCTGCCAACGCACGCGCGGATGCCTGCGGATGCCCCTGCGGATGCGGAAAAACCCTTGCGAAGGACCACTGCGGATGCCAAAAACCCCAAAAAATGGCCGCGGATGCATTTCCGGCGTTTGAGAAATACAAAGTAATAGAAAGCAACCCGCCCTGCGGATGCCCAATGGGGTGTGTGGCACATTGTATGGGGGGGAGGGGGTTTGCTGCCGTTTCCTCCCCTTCCCTCGGTGACGCCTTCGTGTTGAGGAGTTCTCTTCTTCCCACTTGCGGCTTCCATGCCTCTTTCCAAACTTGGCCTTGCCACGCGTTGACTCCCCATCAGGTCTCGCCTCCCAGACTTGGCCCTGCCACATTCTAGGTTCCCATAAAGGGTCATAAAGGGTAGTGCCTGCCACATGTTGACGTCCTCAAAGGCGGTTTCTTCCACAGTAGCTCCTGCCATGCGTGCCTCGGGCAGGCCTCGGTAAGCCTTGGAGCGCCTCGAATGCCAACAAACCTGCTTCATCATGGCCCCCAAAACAGGATCCAAAAAACCAGTAGAAACATGGCGGCCAGAAAGGGACCTCGACTGTACAAGAAACAAAGTGGGACGCACAGAGAGAAAAAGCATGTATTAACACTTACGCTCATGCTAGTGCGTCGCAAATCTGCTTGCAAAACCTCTGCGGGCAGCAGCAAAATTCTCCGATGGCTGACCCCACTTTTGGGTCCAAATCTGGATCCCAAAACGGGGCCCAAGCAAAGACCTAAAAGAAGGAATGAAAATGTGATCCAATTCTGGACCCCATTTTGGGGTCCATATTTGGACCCAAAAATGGGGTCAGCCATCGGAGAATTTCGCTGCTGCCCGCACATGTTGTGCAAGCAGATTTGCGACCCTGCAGCTTGAACATGTATGTCAACTCATACCTTTTTCTCTTTGTGCGTCCCAAGTCCGGTTGCTACTGTCAAGGTCCCTTTCTCGCAGCCATGTTTTGACCACTTTTTTGGGCCCTGTTTTAGGGGCCATGATGAAGCAGGTTTGTTGGCATTCGAGGCGCTCCAAGGCTTACCGAGGCTTGCCCGAGGCACGAGGACAAAGCGAGGCTCACGGGGACTCGAATCTATATAATACTATGGTTGGGGTCCCTTAGCCATGATTGATGGTGTGGCAGTGGGACACTGTGGTGCCTTCTGGACTTGCTGTTTGTCAAAGCTGCGCCAGTTTTGGCAAAAAAAGGTCACTGCAGAATCTCATTTTCGGAGCTGTAAAACATTGGCCTTGGACTCCAAGAAGTTGTCCTCCCCAGTTGCGTTGAAAAATTGCTGCCCAACTTTGATCCACTTGCGTCATGCGAAGACCTTTTTGTGTGGAAGTTTGGTGAGAGGATGTACAGTGTACTGAACCACCTTGAACCTACTTGAACATCTTGAAACCTATCTTGGAACAATGTATGTGCAGGTGAACAGTTAGGAAACCATTTTAAGTTTGTAGGAACCGATCTGTGAACTATAGAACCCATAGGAACCTATAGGAACCAGGTAGGAACCAATTTGGAACCAAATGGAACCAGTTTGTGCATGGAAGAGCTTGGAGATGGATTTTCGTTTGTTTTTGTGGTTTGTGGTGTTTTTGGATGTTGTTTGACCCATGTCCTAGGAACTTGATGTTGTGACTGTATTGGGTAGGAGTTTTGTAGGGTATTTGTGAGTTTGAGCTGAAGACGTTTTATTTGGAGAAGCTGGAAGAACGTTTTTAAAGCTTGAGAACTCTTTTGAAGTAGTTTGAGAAGTTTGAGAACGTTTGAGTGTCACTGCGTTTTACTCTGCACGACTCTTCTAAGAAGAAGAGTGACTGAGCTGTCCAACCTGTGTGGTTTGGCTCCAGTCCGAGCTGTGAAAAAGAGCTGCCACGCCGCGCTCGTGTTTTCACATGGTAGCGGAGCCATGAAATCTCTATAGAATCGCTGACACCACGGTCGTGTATAAAATTGCAGACGTTGGCACTGGATAGGTACCCCCAAACAAAGGATGGCCCTAAAACGCACCATGTTTCGAAGCTTATAAGTTTCGAGAGGAGATTGCGAGGAGGAAAATTTAAATCAGGATGAATAGTTACAAGCCCTTGCGATGTCTGCTAGGCAGCAACGTCGCAAGGCAAGGTCCGGAAAAGCAGCCATTTTGATTCACATATCTGCCAACGCACGCGCGGATGCCTGCGGATTCCCCTGCGGATGCGGAAAAACCCTTGCGAAGGACCACTGCGGATGCCAAAAACCCCCAAAAAATGGCCGCGGATGCATTTCCGGCGTTTGAGAAATACAAAGTAATAGAAAGCAACCCGCCCTGCGGATGCCCAATGGGGTGTGTGGCACATTGTATGGGGGGAGGGGGTTTGCTGCCGTTTCCTCCCCTTCCCTCGGTGACGCCTTCGTGTTGAGGAGTTCTCTTCTTCCCACTTGCGGCTTCCATGCCTCTTTCCAAACTTGGCCTTGCCACGCGTTGACTCCCCATCAGGTCTCGCCTCCCAGACTTGGCCCTGCCACATTCTAGGTTCCCATAAGGGGTGGTTTCTGCGAAACCGGTGCCTGCCACATGTTGACGTCCTCAAAGGCGGTTTCTTCCACAGTAGCTCCTGCCATGCGTGCCTCGGGCAGGCCTCGGTAAGCCTTGGAGCGCCTCGAATGCCAACAAACCTGCTTCATCATGGCCCCCAAAACAGGATCCAAAAAACCAGTAGAAACATGGCGGCCAGAAAGGGACCTCGACTGTAGTTGGTGCCTGTGCTGCCTCGCTTTTTTTTCCCTTCCGATTTGGCCGATCGCACTAGGCACGGTCCTTACAATGCCTGTGCTGCCTCGCTAGAATTTAAGCCGCAGCTGGCGCAAAGGGACGGCCTCAAGGCAAGCCTCGAAGCCTCAAGGCTATGGAAATTGGAGCAAAACAATATGACAAAGAAGGGACCCGTTTTTGGACCTCAAAACGTAAGAAAAAGCAGGCGCGCAAAAATGGGCCTCCCCAGGTGCAGTAAGTAAGGGACTCATCTGACATAGGACGACAAAGTGTCCACTCACCCAAAGAGTGGGGCAGAAGTCTGCTGTCAGCGGTGGGCCACCTCATCTGGGAGAGTGGCGTTTATTCTGGATTTCCAGGCTGACCCATTGGTTTTGGTATGTTGCAATGCACTGCAGGTACTTTGCTGAGACGGAGACACTCTGGGAGCACCTGAACAGTTCTGCGGATATCTTTGAGCTTGGCGCCTTCGAGACAATGCTCTTCATGGCAACAGCGTAGATCGCGTGTCTAACCTTCCTGGGTGGCCACTAATTTGTTTGTTTCAAGTTTTTTGCCGCGTTTGATGTGTTGTCATCCATCACGGAATTATGGAAGCAGCAAAAAAGAGCGCAACAAAGGCAAAGCGACAAGTCTGCTGCTGGAAAGGCAGACACACTCTTTTCCTTTCTTGTGATGTCACTGCCGTTTAGTTCTCAGCCTCTCGCTCGTGAGGCGGGTGAACGTGACCATGTTGGTCCGTTTCTTTCAAGATTCCCCATCTCAGCTTGCATACCTGAGGATCACGACGAAGTCGAGCGCCAATAGTCTTCCATGAAGGACGAGATTTGGTGTCAATCTTGAGATTGATCAGCTCTTGATCATCAATGTCCGACCAGGGCCGGAATGTTGAGTGGTGGTGGTGGATGGTAGTGTGGCAGTCCGACTGAGGTCGAGAGCTGAATTATCGTGTGCGGATGGGGCTTTGGATGCTGCATCATCATCCGAGTCATGCGAGTTGAAGCCCGCAAGTGTGATTTCTGAGATGATGGGAAGAGATACTGGACGAGCAGTGGATTCTGGACCCGAGGCTGATTTCTGTTTTTTCTTTGGTTGTGAGTCTTCTGTCGAAGTGGTCCGTTGTTTTGACCGAACAGGAACCGGCATCGTGATTCGGGTGGTAGTTCGAGGAAGATCCGGACCTGTTGATGTTCCCGGAGATAAGTTGTGGAATGCCCTTCACTGGGTGCCGGATTTCGGGGTGCGGTATCTGAACCTGGACGGTAGTCTTCTTCTTCACGAGGGTAGCGGGCAATCGTGAGAGGTCGTAAATTTGGTTCAGGATTCACAATCATATGTGACGGAATGCCTCCATGTGACACCATCGTAGTCGTCCTCGTGGTGTAGTTGGTATCGCGGCACTCTTGTGTCGCTGACAGACTGCCGGTGGTGGTTCGATTCCTTGCTGGTCCGCGAGTAAGACTCAAGACCGTAAACCCGCCGAAAGGCAACGGGCTCGGACAATAAAAAGCCTCCATTTGACACCATCGTGGGTGGATTTGATGCTGATGGTAAGGGAACAAAAGTGTGGAGGCTTCTGGATGTGTGGGTTGGGCGTCCCAGGCGAAACTGTTGATCAAGCATTGGATCATCCCATTCAATGGATGGTTCGAAGAAAGGTAGGAGACCAGCCAAGTGGTTCAAATGCATGATAGCCCGAGCCAGGTGATGATGAAATGCACGACCTTGAGCGTGGTCCATGATGGCTATAGCCAGAATGAAGCGAGAGGTTGCCGAATTTGAGCCAAGTTGCTAAACGAAAGAGGAAAGAAACGAAACATGATGAAGGAGGGAATGCAGGGGAGGAAAAGAGAAAACAAACCACGGAAAGAAGGAGAGGATGAAGTAACAACCTGGACAAGATTGAAATGAATGAACGATCAGGACGGGCAGCGCAGGTTTGTCTCAGGCGTCTGAAGGTTCTGATGCTGAATCAAAATATGATTGGAAATGGCGTGGAGTTCCTCCTTGGGAAATCCAGCACGTGTGTACAAATGAATTAATTGGTCAAGATCTGTCGAAGACGAAACTCTGGGAAGGCGCCCTTGATCACAATGTGACAACGGGATCGGAACCCACTCAGCACAGTGATGCTGAGAAAGGTGAAAGGACTTGAGAGACATTGGTAGGACCTTGATAGATAAGTTCTAGTGGTTTGGTCTCAAGCATGAAGCCAAGAAACTCTTGGTCGGATTCCGTTTCGAGGATGATGGGTTTGCCGTAGAATCCATCGTCTAGAAGGACCTCATACGGTGAAAGGTCAGTGAGACGTTTGTCTCCAAAGATGAGACGGTTGTCGACATAGCATAGCGGATGTGACGGATGAATAAGTTGTGGTTGGACAGAATTTGTCTGAAGGTGATGGTTTGTTCGCTGATGGAGACAACCATGAGGCACAAGGCTGGAGACAATGGACTGCCGATTGGACTGCCTCTGCATTGACGAATACACTTTTGGCCCAAGGCGAAGGTCTGCATGTTCAGTGCAGATCGAATTAGATCTGGGACGTCCTTGATGATGATTTTTCGAGTGACATTGAGTCGACGGAAAGTTCGACCCTTGATGATATCACCGGGGTTGTTGGATTTTCCCGGATAGACTGAGAAGGCTTCGCTGTCTGAAACATTCATGTTTGGGCGAAGGAAGCCCAAAAGCATGAACCAAGATCCGACAAATCTGTCTTGGTCAATGCTGGTGAAGAATCCCGCAAGATCCTGATTGACCAAGACAAGATCGGCGTCGACAGGCGCGGATTTCAGAATGGACAGGATCGAGTGTGTAGACATCTCCTGTTGCGAATTGGTTGGGACAGGCTACTGGGATGAGCTGGAAGATCAAGCGTGCAAGGATGTTGAGCATAGGACGAAAGGTGACTCCACAAAGGATATAATGGGTCTGCCACTCCGAAAGTCTTCCTTTCGTTTGGCTAGAATATAGCCTGATGGAAGTTGTCTGCCAGGGCCAACTGCCCAAGGATAGGCCTTGCCATGTTGCCGTGAAGGGTGTCTACCAGTGAGGAGACGATGGAAGTGGGTTCGTCTGGGAGTTGTTCGAAGATGGATGGATCTTGGAAGGTTTGTTCGATGGATTGGTAAATAGGCATGGACAATAGATGCGGGGGGATGAGGATTGTTTGTCCTCACAGTGGAAAATGGCACCGTCGAATGTGGTCTGGAACTGAGTGATGGAGGACTTGGTGATGTGGTTGGTGACTTGTTTGGTGTGTTCTGACCAGAGGTGTTGACATAGGTCAGAAATGTCGGAGTTCGGCATGGATGGTAAGCCGTTGCGTTTTGTCCAGTTCTTCATGCCCAGTCGCATCTGATTGTGGTATTCCTTTTTGGAGGGAAAAACTTTGTTTGATAGGGATCCCTCTGCGATGACGGCCAGCTCTGGTGGCAACATGGAGTGGAGAAGAGAACCAGCCAAGACCCAATGTGGGTCAGAAGGATTGAGGGCTGCGGCTTTGGGTCACCTCCGTCTGAGGTACGATGTAAGGATTGTCCCTTTATTCCAAAAAAGGTTCCCGCCTTTGGCCCTAGGTGGCCAAAGGCTTCGGGGTAACCTGGAGGTATTGTCTTCTATGCTTGGCGTAACCCTCATACTTTTGTCAACCTTTAAAACAAACAACCTTAATCTAAACCTGTTAACGTCCCTGTTGTCACGTGTTGTGTTCAGTGTGCATTTGGAATCGTCACATCGAAATCTTGTTTGGATGATACAGTGCTGTGAACACACCTCTGTTCTTATCAGTGTGACAACCCTCAATTTCTGGACGTGTAACATTTTGGTTTAAGTGGTGGGAGGGTGGGACCCTCTTTAGTTGCGGCATCCCTGTTTTCGTTTTCATGGGGTACAGATTGCACCCAAAGCACAGTTCAACTCCGGCGCTTCATGAGAGCGCAGTCGACGAAGCGGAGGCCTTACAATTTAGACAGGGGATGGAGGCGGGTATGGCCTCTGATGTAGCTGCAACTGAAGGCCTTTTTGGAGAAAATTCATTTTCTGATTTATTGATCCAGGATGAAGACATGACGACTCATGGATATGCAGACACAAGTGATTTTGGTTTTTGCGACAATGGAATTTTGCGTCCAGAAGAATGTGAACCTGAACGAGACTCAACAATGCCTGCGACACCATCAGACCTTGATTTGGATGGGCAACAGGTGGCGGGACAAGTAGACTCATCAATGCTGTGTCATGAGTTAGGAACGTCATCGGCCTCATTAGGTAGTTGGCAGCCTGGACCTCAGGAAACCTTCTCCAATGTGAACCTTGATGCATGTGTTGCAACTGCCTCAATGTCATTGCCTGCATGGGCACCGAAGCTCATCTGGGACGAGGGCATCTGGTCAATAATTTTTGGGGATGGTATTCTTCTGAAAAGCGATTTTTGCAGTGTGGAATATTATAAACCAAAGCCATCAACTTGTTTGGATTCATGGATAGAACAGATTGCGGAGTGTCGACGTGAACTGAAGAGGTCCCTGCCTGAAAGTGTCAGTGACAGTTTTGCAGATGTTGTGAGACATGTTCCTGAAGTCACTTGGCAAGAAGAACGTGAATCCATGTTGCAGTCTGCACTTAAGAGATGGCTTGTTGTTGTGATTTCTTTCAACCGCAGTGCAACCGTTTGGCAACAGCTGGCAGCTGGCGGCTGACAGTGGAGATGTAGGAAAAATTTCAGTGCTGAGTGACCTGTTCAGAGGCAAGGCTCCAGCCACTTTGCTGAAGCGTGTCAGAGCCGTGGAGAAACTCTGCCAGTTCCTGGGTGTTGGATGTTTCCCAGCTGGGGAGGCTAGCATCTACAAGTTCTTTCAGCATGAAAGATACGCTGGTGCACCGCCTTCCAGGTTAAGAAGCTATCTGGAAGCCATTGCATTCTGTTATCATGTTTTCTCCATGGCTGAACTCCAAGAAGCAGTAGCCAGCAAGAGATTGCATGGGTGCACAATTGCAGAAATACCTGGAGGTGTGACTCAGGCCTCTCCGCTGACCGTGGATGAACTATGCAGGTTGCACACCATCCTTCATGAGAGGTGCGACTGGACTGCAGTTTTCGTAGGAGCAGTGCTTTTTGTGACCTACTCTAGAGCACGTTGGGCGGATGCAATGCACAGCTGCTCGTTCTTGAGTGACAAGGATGAACAAGGTGTCACGAGGTATTTGGAAGCGTCGTCAGCAGTCCACAAAACCATGCATGCTGCGATGTACAAGCATAGGATGCTGCCTTTGGTAGCACCTGCAAGTGGTGTGGTGCAAAGACCTTGGGCTGACAGGTGGCTACAGGTGAGGAAATCATTGGGCATTGCTGAGCCCCCTGATCATCCGCTCATGCCCGCGCCTTCAGCCCAAGGTGCCCCAACGATGAGGCCTTTGTCAGCATCAGAAGCAGGTGGATGGCTCAGAAAAATCCTATTTGGAAGAAAGGAGCCATTGCCCGACAGAAGAGTGTCTGCCCATAGCATGAAGGCAACCATGCTCTCGTTTGCAGCAAAGTTTGGATTGGACGCTGAAACAAGACTGCAATTGGCTTATCATGTGGGAGGCTTCAAACTCCTTCACACGTACAGCCGTGATGCAGCAGCACAACCCCTGCTGCAACTTGAGAGGGTGCTGAAGGCGATCCGTGAAGAAACATTCCGGCCAGACTCATGAGAGGAGTGGCAGATTTGTTTGCCAGCCAGTTGAAAAGGAGCCTGAGTTGTCAAGCTTCACAGTGGTGGACCTTACTGACGAAGTTGAGTTGACAGAAGTGAAACAGGAAGAAACTCAAATCAGTGATGAGGCTGCTTCAAGCTCCTCAGCTGAGAGCGAGGAGACCTTCCCAAAGAGCCAAGGCCGGCTGTTCAGACCGCCGACGCCACCGGATGGCTACATCTTCTGGCAGAACCGAAAACTCAGAACGCTTCACCTTGCGTTGCCTGAGTACAAGAGAGTTTTCATGTGCAACAGGATGATAGGGCCATTGCACACACGGGAGAACATGGTCATAAGATATGACACACCGGTTTGCCGCCACTGTGCACATAGCGTGAGCTTGAACTCACAGTTATCTGCCAATCATCGTTTTTTTTAAGTGATGAAATCCATGAGATCAATCGTTGCGAGATTTTAATCATTTCTTTCCAGAGAGCTGCAGTTGCACCGCTGGGCCATGGAAACATTTCCAATAATTTTTCATTTCCCTGGAAGAGTTGGCATTGATGTCAAGTCACGCAACTCACCAGTATGCATGTCTGCAGCCCATTATGAACGGAGTGCACGATAGTTGGATATCAATTTTGGCCACGTTCATGGAAATCGAAACATTATTACTTTGTTTAACGCTTCACTTGACTCATCAGGATAGGTGAAGATAACTTGAATTGGAACTGCTCAAGTCACTTTTGAAATATTTCTTTACTCCACTTCCCGCTTTGCAAACATGAGCATAGTTGACAGTGCTGCAGCCTTTGAGCGGAAATGCAAAGAGCTGAGAGGAGGAGACGACCTCTTCGCTGGATTGAGCGCTTTGGGAGTGACAGATTTCAGTACCCTCGCTTTCACTCTGGGTACGCCACAAAAGGCGCCTACGGATGAGCAGTTCGAAGATTTGGGAGGTAAGGTCTTCCAATCTCCTACACTGGGCCAACTTGCATTGCTCAGGAAGCTTCATTTTGAAGCTACAACTCTCATGGTGGCGTCGATCAATGAGCAGGTGAAGACTGATACATCAGACCCCACCAGCTTAGCTAAGAGACTTCCTGCGGCTGAGAAGCAATCACGCTTGGAGATTCAGATGAAGAGGCTGGCAGGCTTGAAGATAGCTGGAGAGTTGGCACCCAGCCACCAACTGTTGGATGCTACAAATGCAATGGTAGAGTCAGGGGTTCTGACATGGATAGCACCTTCAAAATGCTCAAAGAGAGACGATGAGATTCAAGCGAACATCAAGCCCGCGGCCTCTACACTACAGATTGAGCAATCTACCTTGAAGGTGGCCCAGGTTCCAGTAGCAACAACAGCAGACGTGGGGTCCGAGTTGAAGCTTCAGTGGGCGATGCAGAGACGAGGGATCGCAATGGACCAATGCAGGCTTTTAGACTGGGCCCACCATGAAGAATGGGTGCAATGGCTTCTCCAAACCTTAACCAAGGATGTGCCAGCAGGATTTGCTGCGGTCAAACTGGACCAGCTCTTACGAGCAGACAAAGAGCTTTGGACCATCTTAGCGTAACAGCAATCAAAGTCTTTGAAGCCAGTCAACGACCAGCCAGTCCTGAATGAAGACTTCAAGAAGTTAACCACGGACCCAAGAGTCACCATGCTGATTTTGCCTTTGCCTACAACTGGTCCGAAAGTCCAGCAGCCGATTCAGCCGAAGAAGACCGATCCAGGAATACAGCACCTCCCAACAAAAGGAGGAAGATCACCAGAGCTGAAAAGAATTGCCCAGAGGAGTTGAAGAAGTACACTTTGAGGTTGGAAGGCAAGGGCAACATTTGCTGGAATTTCAATATGGCATGTGGATGCTCACACAACACAACGGGTACCCCAGCCAAATGCATGAGAGGTTTTCATGTATGCGCTCACTGCCATCGTCCAGGGCATAGTGTGACTACATGCCGGTCCAAGCCGGCTTGACTAGCTGACACTGGAAACCAGGAGCGGCCTGCTGCTAGTGTCACCGAAGATGTAGACGCTGCACCAGTTGGTACAACACAACCGGTTGAACCTGAGGCGCCTAATTCACAATTTTCCTTTCCAACTTGTGGTCAGACACAACAAGTGCCACGCAGTTTTTCAGGTTTGACTGTGGACGAATTGCTTGTGATAGAAGTCTGTGCAGGATCGGCGCGTTTAACCAAGACCTGCAGAAAGCTCGGCATACGTGGCATGGCAATCGACAAAATAACCAGCAGGAGCTGTGGCATTGATATCATGACACTGGACCTAACAGTGCCTTCACAACTGCAACTGTTGTTGGACATCATTGTGGCCGAGAGAGACCGGCTGCTCATGGTGTTCATAGCACCCCCTTGTGGCACTGCAAGTCGCGCCAGAGGCAGACCAGTAAAGAGCTCCCTGCTGAGAGGGCGACCGGCACCTCAACCGCTGCGAACTGATGAGCAACCTGATGGGAAAGACAATTTGAAGGGTACCGACAAATTAAAAACAGAGCTGGCGAACCAACTATATGCAGCCATCACCGAAGTTATTCTGTTAGCCTGCAGCATTGATGTCTGCGTCGTCGTGGAGAACCCTTCAAATAGCCTGTACTGGAAAACAAGTTTTGCATTGAAATTTTTGAATGCAATTCAAGGAATCTTTACAGATTTCCACAACTGCTGTCATGGTGGAGGTCGAGACAAACTCACGCGATTCTGGAGCAACAAGAAATGGATGGAACCACTTGGTTTGAAATGCGATGGGTCTCATTTGCACCAAAGTTGGAAACCCCGTATTCAAGATGGTAAACTGGTTTTTCCAACCGCTGAAGAGGCAGCATACCCTTGGATGCTTTGTACTCGTATAGCAAACATTGCAATTCAGATGGGAAAACAGTTGGGAGCTGTCACGCATGACAACCTTGACTCCCAAGCCAAACAGCCTGAATTTTCCATGTTGAATCGATACATTTTTGGAGCCTTGCCGAGGTCCACAAAACTCCGACCCCTTGTGGCAGAATTTGCTAATTTTCATTTTGTGCTGACCCCGGCGCAACATGTAGACCATGTCAATTCAGTTTTACAGCTTTGCCCCAAGGGCTCAAGTGCTGTCCCGCAGACTCTGGAAGTGGGGAAAATTTTGGGCGGAACAATTTACAGGGCAATGTCAATTTTTAGGTCTGACGGAGCAGGAACTGTTGGATGATACAACAGTGGAGTGCCATCACGTGGGAACTCCACATGAGCCACTGAATTTCCTTGGAGAAGCATTAGCTGCTGGTCACCCAAAAGACCTGAGGAGACATGTTGACCCTGCGCTACATGAAGTTATTCTAGATAATTTTCATAGGCCACCTCACCTCCTGGGACAACGCCGTATCGAATTCTTGAAGAAATCCGCCCACACCGCTTTGGCGGTGAAGGCGTGCTTATTGGGGGGCAAAACAGCAACACTAAATGCTCAATGACATTTGTTAATATAGCAGTCGCTATATCAGCTTTAGCTAGGGGGGGCCCAAAAACGGTTTCGCACCGAGACCAGAATACGGTGGTGCTTTCGACATTTTTCGAGGATTTTTGGGTGTCTGAGCGCAAGAGGGTATTGAAATGGAATTTTGGGTCATTTTGGTAGCTTTCCGGCAATGGAAAAACGGCCAAAAATGAAAAAAACATTGTACATAGCAAGATTTTGCAGGGTTTTTGGATGCCAGAGCATTGAAAACACTGCAAAAACAAGTGTTTTGGACTGACGTTATAGCAAAAAACGTGTAAATTACCGTATGCTTGACTGGAAGCATTACAAAAACACTGTCAAAAGCAATGTTTTGGAAGGATTTACTGCCTTTATGGCAAAAAACGTGTAAATTACCGTCTGTTTGACTGGAAACATTGGAAAAACACTGTCAAAAACAATGTTTTGGAAGGATTTCTTATATATATGTTGGAGTTGGCTACCGGCATTGGAACATGAAAAAATTGAAGAAAACACTGTAAATAGCGGTATTTCAACGGTTGGGGAGATAAGGGAATTGGAAGCATTGTCGAACATGATGTTTTCGACCGGTTTTATGGTGACAAAAGTGTAAAGTACCGTGCTTTGAAAGAAACCATTGCAAAAACATGGAAACACATTCAAAGAACACGGGATTTGGGGGACTATCTAGGCATCGTTGTCTAGCTATTTGAAATTCCGCAGCTTGGAGAGCCTCCAAGGGAGGAAAAAGTGAAAATTCCATAGCTTGGGAAGCTGTCACGGCGGGGAAAAGTGAAAATTCCCTAGCTTGGGAAGCCCCCACGGGGGGGAAAAGTGAAAATTCCCTAGCTTGGGAAGCCCCCCACGGGGGGGAAAAGTGAAAATTCCCTAGCGGGGAGCCCCCACGGCGGGGAAAAGTGAAAATTCCCTAGCTTGGGGAGCCCCCACGGGGGGGAAAAGTGAAAATTCCCTAGCTTGGGGAGCCCCCACGGGGGGGAAAAGTGAAAATTCCCTAACTTGGGGAGCTCCCACGGGGGGGAAAAGTGAAAATTCCCTAGCTTGGGGAGCCCCCACGGGGGGGAAAAGTGAAAATTCCCTAGCTTGGGGAGCCCCCACGGGGGGAAAGTGAAAATTCTTAGCTTGGGGAGCCCCCACGGGGAAAACCACCCTTAGCCCCTCTCACGGACCGAAATAAACCTGCGGTGTGGGCGGCCACCCCACGCGAAGCGGGGTGAACATACCCAACTGGCGCAACAATGCAAGCCAGAGGAATTGAAGCTGCGATTGAAAATGCCAGCATACCTGCGACAGACATTGGTGGGGAAAAACGCCTAGTTTTATTTGGACGGATGTTATCTGACCTTGGTTTTCCGGACAAACGCCTTGTGGAGGACATTGCTTCAGGTTTTAAGTTGAGTGGATGGATGCCGGATTCCGAGCTCTTCCCACGTCAAGTTAAGAGTCCAACCTTGACCCAGGATGCACTGCGACAATCAACAAGTTCCTTTAATGACAAGGTCTTTAAGCAGATGCAACTCAGACAAGAGGAGGAATTGGAACAAGACACCTGGAATGAGACTGAACACGAGTTGCAACAAGGTTGGATTTGGGAAGATAAATCACGAGACTGGACGGGAAAAGCAGTAGCAAGGCGTTTTGGATTGAAACAAAGCAACAAAACCAGGGTCATAGATGATTGTACCATCTGTGGACTTAACCTTACGGTTGGCACAAAAGAGAAATTTGCGTTGCACAGCATCGACCAATTGTGCAGCATGGTGGATCACAGTTTCGAACTTGCTGGAAAAGAGCATTGCCTTATATTGGGGCGCACCTTTGACCTGAAATCGGCTTACAAACAATTTGGACTTTGTGAGGCTGATAGAGAGCTTCTGAGGATCGCAGTCAACAAGCCTGGAGATCCTAACCCTGTCTTGCTTGGACTCAATGCGTTGCCCTTCGGGGCGGTGGGGTCGGTGGCAGGTTTCCTTAGAATATCATTTGCTGTCTGGTGGATTGGTGTTTTTGGTTTGGGAATTGCATGGACGGCATACTTTGACGATTATTCAACACTTACGAGACCTGAACTTGAAGCCAACACCAACTGGTCAGTGAAAATGCTGTTTGAGCTAATTGGCCTGACCTATGCGCAAGACGGGCCAAAGCTCCTCCCTTCAGCAATGTTTTCAAGATGCTGGGGTTAGTGGTAGATTTGAGAAAAGCCACCTCCAAAGCCTTCTTCGTTTCCCACACAGAAGAAAGGAGAAGTGAATTGCAACAAAGCCTCGAAGCCATAATTCGGAAAGGCGATCTCACGCAGAAGGAAGCGGAGAGAATCAGAGGGCGAATGATTTTCTTTGAATGTTTTGTTTTTGGTAGGATAGCCAATCTGGACTTGAAGCTGTTTGGAGACCTTTGTAGAGCTGGACGCACTACTAGCAGGCTGTCAACGGACGAGATTCAAGTAGTACAGCGCTTATGTCAAAGGGTCCAAACCGGTACAGCAATACCCATGGGAATCCAAAATTTGGAAACCTGGCTTATCTTTACAGATGGAGCCTGCGAAGGAGATGTGCCATCAGGTAGCATAGGAGGCGTTTTAGTAGCCCCTAATCACCGTGTGGTACATCACTTCGGGTGCCTAGCACCGGACAATGTCATGTCTTTGTTGCTTACTCATTCAAGCCACCCCATACACGAATTGGAGATGATCCCCATTCTTGTCTCCTTCCAAATTTGGAGAGACCTCTTTCAAGGCTGCCAAGTTGTGCACTATATAGACAACGAGTCGGTGCGCATGGCCTTGCTTAGAGGTAGTGGTGAAACCCCAGTTGCAAGAATGGTGGCAAACTCCATAATGACTGCCGAGTTCGAAAGCAGAACCAAGTCTTGGTACGCTAGAGTTGCAAGCCACAGCAACATAGCAGACGCACCGAGCCGCCTAGACTTCGATCAGTTGCATTCCCTTCATAGCACCTTTTGTGCGGTGGACTGGAACGTTGTGCTCATGAGTTGCACTCCTCAGATAGGGGGATGAAGACGGAACTCAGAGCTGATTTGTCCCTGCTGAGAAAAGAAGGCTGCTGATTTCGGAAGTGGATCATTTGAAATCATTTTTTTGTGTGCAGATCGAACGGCGACGGCGTGTGTATCTTTTTTTAATATACGTATACTATGATAAGAGTAGTATATGTATTTTTTTACTTCATCCTGCGACGGGCAGCGTTGTTTGTTTGTTGGCTGTGTGGTTAAGCAAGCTCTTTCCTCCTGGTTCCCCCTTTAACCTTTAGGAATAAGGGTCACCTCCGTCTGAGGTACGATGTAAGGATTGTCCCTTTATTCCAAAAAAGGTTCCTGCCTTTGGCCCTAGGTGGCCAAAGGCTTCGGGGTAACCTGGAGGTATTGTCTTCTATGCTTGGCGTAACCCTCATACTTTTGTCAACCTTTAAAACAAACAACCTTAATCTGAACCTGTTAACGTCCCTGTTGTCACGTGTTGTGTTCAGTGTGCATTTGGAATCGTCACATCGAAATCTTGTTTGGATGATACAGTGCTGTGAACACACCTCTGTTCTTATCAGTGTGACAACCCTCAATTTCTGGACGTGTAACATTTTGGTTTAAGTGGTGGGAGGGTGGGACCCTCTTTAGTTGCGGCATCCCTGTTTTCGTTTTCCCACCCTAAACCTTTCGGTTTCTTCCCGTCCCTAAGGGATGGCCTAACCCTACCGTCGATGAAGACGGAACTCAGAGCTGATTTGCCCCCGCTGAGAAAAGAAGGCTGCTGATTTCGGAAGTGGATCATTTGAAATCATTTTTTTGTGTGCAGATCGAACGGCGACGGCGTGCGTATCTTTTTTTAATATACGTATACTATGATAAGAGTAGTATATGTATTTTTTTACTTTCATCCTGCGACGGGTAGCGTTGTTTGTTTGTTGGCTGTGTGGTTAAGCAAGCTCTTTCCTCCTGGTTCCCCCTTTAACCTTTAGGAATAAGTACGATGTCTAGTTTTTGCAACAGCAAATCGCTGGGTTCGAAGTGGACCAATCATCGATAGCTTTTTTGTGATTGCAGAGTTGGTCCAAAACAGCTGCATGCTTGATGAAAACCATCTTAAATGATGGGTTGTGGCATGGGACTTGATAGGCAAGGATCTGGAGATGCCACTGTCGTAGGAATTTCTTCAGTTGTTGTTGAAGATTTGGGGTGAGGGACCATGGAGCGCGAAGTGCAGAGGCTCGTGGGGCCGGTTTGCCATGCCACCATTTGATGGATGCATCAATAGCATTCAGGGAGAGAGTGCGGAAAGGTTCTTGGATATTGTTTGCCAAGCGGCGAAGAGCATAGCAGAGAGTCAGGCCACCGTCATTCGATCTGAGCATCTTCGTCTGTTCAAACCTTGCCTTTGTATTTGAACCTAAGGCATGGATGATGGTCCAGAGTTCCAGACGGTTTTGGAACCGTGTGGAGGTCAAGATTTGGCGAACAAGTTTTGGAGCGAACTTGTGTTTGGCACGACGCCATAAGGTGGCCAGGCCAAACTGGGCGTTTGTGTTCAGGGCTGGTTTCTTGAGGATGCCCTTTTTCGGATGGAAAAATTGACAAATGAACGGAAAGTTGAGTCTGAGTTGCCACTCTTGGATGAGGGCTATTTCAAGGCTCCGATAGTCTGTTCGATATTGGGATGGGGGCCCCAGATATACAGGTTGTCATGGTCCTGCCAGTAGCGTAGTGCCAGCTCTGCTTGAACTAGTCGTTCGTTGGCGAGTTGGAGATACTTGCGTGAGCGACTATACTCTCTGTCGAGAGTATGATGCATGGCAGAGCCGATGTAGAATTTGGGTTGCATATTCCCAATGTGGGTGAAACGAATGTAGACGCTTTGAGGCTGGAAAAACGGTCTTGAGAAGAGATTGTGGGTGTGGAGGGTGGTGCCCCACAAGTGTTTGAGATCTGCACATCCTTCCAAAATTGACTTCAGCTTTTGATTGGGTCGAAGACCATGGAGGATTGCCAGCACCATCATGCGTGTTTGGATGATGCGAAAGCCCTGAAAAAGGTGGATGCTGTGAGTCATGGTGAAGGGAGTCAAAAGGTAGATGACCAGAATCATCGAATGCAGAATTTGCAGGTGGGATTGAAGCACTTTGTGCTTGAGTTTCCTCCGGAAATGAGGAGCTAGTCAATTGGTGAGACTGATGGCTGCTGTCATGACCCTGAGGAGATTGAGTGCATCATAGTTTTTGCCCAGGAGGCTGACTGGGATACCCATCATCACTGCGACTCGTTCCACCGTCTCAATGGCTTCGGACGGTTGGTGAGACCACCATTCTTCAGTTTTGGTGATGTTGTCAGTGAGGACCTTCCTCTTGGGTTCTGACAGTGGGAGATCTTTGAGCCATTTGTTGAAGGCCCGTACTGCAAGAGTTGGTGGCATATGTTGAGCTAGCCACGGGTTAAGTGTGGTAGTGCCGACCAACAAGGAAGAGGGATCAAAACCCGGTGGCAGGAGGTGCCGGGTTGTTTGAGTTCCTCAGGAGAGCTTGTTGAATGGGTGTTGACGCAGGGCTGGAAGCTGAAGGGCCCGTTGTGGCTGGTGTGGAGGGTTCGCCCGTGTCTTCTCCCATTCTTTGACGTAGTTGCGCCAATTGGCTTCGGAGTTGGGTGAGCTCATGTTGGGTCTCTGGATCGGCTGTGCGGGTCGGAACCCAGCTGTGGATCAGATCAGCTATCTGTTGCGCTGCATACTTGGTGTTGTTGGTCTTGTCCAAGAGTTTTCCGTCTTGCCGAGCCCGGCTGTGAGAGACCTTGTCCAGGTCGACTCCCTTGTATCTGAGCTGCGTCAAGAGTTCTGTCATAAAAACAACTGCTGCGATGTCTCCAGTAGGGATCAGGTAGAGTTCACGACCATGAGCCAGCTTGCGAAGCCAAAAGTTGTTGGCTTGCTGATACAGCAAGGCTGCCACAGGTAGCTGCAAAGGATCACACCCTTCGATGTCCAGCTTTTGTGTGAAAGCTGATTGACGAATGCTTCGTGGGAAAGTCAAGCCGTTGATCTTCTGGTTGTCATAGTGGTCTTTGTTCTCTTGCGAATGAGGATTGAGATCAAAGCCATAGGTGCGGGTGGCTTCCAGTTTTGCTTGGCCTCCTGGTGAGGTCGTTTGTGGAGTGTCGAATGGACGAGGTTGAGATGATGGGACGGATGGAGTGCTCGGTGGACATGGTTGTGTTTGTGGACAGGGTAATATGGGTGAGCAAGGTGGAGTGACTTGGCGAGGAGGGACTGGATATGCAAGAGTTGGTGGATGTGATGACGGAGGTTCCGGTGACCTCTGACTGGGCCATGTGCACGGAAGCATAGGTGGATTTGGGTGCATTGATCTGTTCGGCATGTAGGGTCCCGACTGGTTCATGGTCCACTGAGGTCGAAACTGAGGGCGTGACATTTGCTGTGAGTGCCAGACAGCCGCTTGCATAGGTCCACACCAGGGAGGAAAGAAGGGTAGTTCTTGTCGTACTGGCTGAGCTGGTCCACGAGGCTCAGAGCGGTCTCGTCCCGGCATGGGAGATCGGGATCTATCCGAATCTGCCATTGAGAAGTTCAACTCAAAATCTCTAGTAGCTATGAGAGAAGTGTCAAAACTGCAGGTGGTATACACAAGACACTTCACGATTTGTGGTCAAATGATTGAAATGGAATAGAAAAACCAAGCAAAGGAAATCACCATTGATGAATCCAAAAAGGAAGAGTGAGACTACTTCGATTAACGTGCAACGGCAGCATGACAATGCAGAGAGTGCAGTTTGATACCTGAAACGACACGAAACTGAGGTCAACACATGTTCAAATCAGATTGAGGCAACCGTACTTTTTGATCAAAAGCGTGTCCAGGTTTCCCTAGAAATGTCAACTCCGGTTTCCGGGTGATGCCGAAAAGAGCTAATAATACATGACGACAACTGGTCAGCAATGGGGTCGTGCTGTCAACGGCGACCTGAGTATCGTTCCTCAGTGGTGCGATAATTTAAGTCTTCTGAGGATGAGTCGCCAACGTTGATCTTGTTGGTCAAATTTTGCCACTTCAGGGCAACGAACTTCAGTCCCATGTGATTGCTGTGGGCAATCGTGTACTTCTCTGACGTGGTGACTATTCCTTTCTCGGCTACAGCGAGCTGCGCCATGTCGTTGCCATCAGCCTTGTATGCAGTGTGGACATTTGCACCTCGATACATCGCCCCAAAGACGATGTCTTGCTGTCCTTTCCCTTTCTTCTGGATGGTGTCGAGAAGCTCTCTTGCCGCCCACTCTGGGATGGTCTTGTCACTGTTGGATACTTCTCTGCCAAGGTAAAAGGCCCCGAAGGTTGGCATGTCGCACCGTTGAAGGTTTTTGCGGTAAGACCAGTTGGCTGGTCTGATCTTGCCCTCGAGGAGGATGAGCTGGGAGATAACATCCGAGGGAATGCGGCTGTCAACTTTCTTCAAAGTTTCGCAGGCTTGTTCATAGGCCTGGTGATCCATTGTTTGCGACGGTTGAGGTCTGTCGCCTGGCGCGATTTCATTGGCTGCTTTCATCCGGTCAGGATGATTTAAGGCATACTTGATGCCTCTGAACCACTCTTCTTTGGAACCTTCTTGAAGGTTGATGGCAATGTGTCCTGGAGGGACATTGACAGGAGAATGGGATTGATCAGAACCCGGTGTGTTTGGTGGTTTCTTCTTCTGGCGATGAGATGTGGTGTGGTCGGAGGAGAATGCTGTGAGTGGCTTGGTGGAGGAGTCATGAGGATCGTTGTAGCTGGCTGATGGTTTGGAGTAGTCAATCCATTTGGATGGATTGGGTGGGTTTGAGGAGTTGGAATAGTCCTTCCATTGTCCCCAGGATTGCCACTTGTTGGTGGACGATTGGTCGTAGTGGTAAGAATGTGATTGAGTGTTTGTGTTGTGTGAAGACTGTTGTGGGTGGTATTCCCACGATGCAGGTTGAAGAGTAGCTGGTGGATGGGTTTGGTCGCGTGGTGGTTGATGATCTTGTACATGATGTCGTTCTTCTCGACGTTGTGGAGAGGCTGAGCGTAGGGTGATGGATGTGGCTCTGCTTGGCTGACGTGAAGCATGCCTGGAGGTGGAAAATTCTCTGTAGGAGGATCGAGGTCGTGAGGAGCGACGGAATCTTCTTGTGGATCTTCGACGACGAGGGCTCCGAGGAATGGAGACTGGACGTTTGTCATGTCTCCTTGACGTGGATCGGTGGCGTTTGGACCGGGATCGTCGTGGGGATCGGTGGCTGGATATTGGATATTCACCAAGTGGATGGAATTGACTGATGTTGTGTGGATAGGTTGGAGTGGTTGGATGTGATGGTGCCTGAGGTTGGTTGGCATTGCGCTCTTGAGTCTTATCCACGAAAGCTTGGATGCTGGATTCGACTGTGTGCTTCATCTGTTGCATCATCTCTTCAGGATTGAAGGATGGAGTGGGTCCAGCTTGAGTGGTTTGAGGTGCCACTGGTGTAGGTGGATCTGGCGCTTGAGGCCCTGATGGTTGTGGATTCGGTGGAGTGGATGTGGCGTGGCATGAGCCTTTGTTGGAAGGGGATGAGTTGCTGGAGATGTTGGATATGAGATTGAGCTTGTGAAGTGAGCTGTTGATTGAGAATAGCATTTTGCTCCCTAAGAGCAGCAATCTGAGCCTGAGTCTGAGCTTGTGACTGCTGATTCATCATGTCACCTCCACAGGATTGACCTTGAAGTCCCATCGTTTGCGGATTCCAGCCAAAGTTCCACATCGTGTCAGGGACGTTGGGAAACCGTCCAGGAAATATGGCAGCACTGTCAGGTTGCTTTGATTAAAACCTAGTTCAAAAAATATATATGCATCCACAATCCATGCAAGAGTCGTGATAAGGCTCCAAGGCCCTATTCATGTCGAAACCCTCTGGACGGCTGACGTGTTCAACCCTTGAATTACGTGCACAATTGAACCTCACCAACGACCATAAAAGAAAGAATCACCGCACCTGCAAGAATGTCCTGATGCCTCCGTATGGTCATATGTCATGTTCAAATTGTCGAGCACCGTGCTCACTTGGGCAGTATTGAAAAAACGATTGTTATCGCGGCTTTCAGCAGGCTACTCAAGGGATGCAGTCATTCAGAAAAGGTGGTTCCCAGGCACAGCGGGCGGCTGTTCAACACACCGTTGGTGACCGACAGTGAAACCTGAAAGGTGAAAAACTGTTTCACTTTACTTAGATGAATTACCAATTCAAAAGTGTAAATTCAGAGATCGTTTCAAAGTGTCAAATTTTAGCCTAGAAAGGCTTTCCCCGAAGGGTTCATGCCACCTTGACGAATCCAGCATGAATCACACACTTGCTCAGAAACATCTTATCGAATTGGATGTCTTTCTTTGTCCTTGCTCAAAGGACCAACTGGTTCTGATGCAGCTCAGTTAGATTGCGAGAACCGTACAGGCAAAGAGGGAAAACAAAATTGTTTGAAATCAACATGCCGGTTCTGGGCTTAGCCGGTAGCCATTGACGAGAAAATTGAAATGGTGTTGCAGGTACGTCACCAGGCGTCCTTGGTGATATCCTAGGATCATATGAGGAGCTTCGTTGGATGGAGCCTCATATGTCCTCTCCATCCCCCTGCTGAAAATCAGGTTGAAAAACCAAACTAAGATTAGAATCTTTGACGAAAACGAGCAAAACACAAGTTAGAAGTTTTACATCTCTTCAGATGTTCCACACACACACACACAACGCTCGTGGAGTTCCCTCCGGCAAAGCATGGTTTGCTGAACTTATCCATTTTTCAGGCTTGAACGTTAACGCCGCGATTTCAGCGCGCAATCTCGCATGAAACCACAAACGGCATTGCAACGCAAAGTGTGTTTGGTCTGATGTAAGGAATGAACATGTTTGTGCGAATTAATGAAAATTGACGCATATTGTTGGTGTTCGATGTTTGGGCCAAAAAAACATGCATACGACCAAGAGCACTGCCATGCGCACAATGCGCGCCCGATGGGCATCTCCTTCATGCCATTCACCGCACCCAATGCACGGAACACATTCAGCGCGGTCAACACAGTCAACGCAATCAGCGTAGTCAACGCTCAATGCCTTCACCTCACCCTGCGCACTCGAAGTCACCGCACATTGAACAACAAATGGACGAATTCCCATTGTGCAGTACAACGCGCATGTTTTCATTTCTTTTAACAATTGTGTCATGATGTTTGTTTTAGTTTGTTTGTTAAACAAATTGTTTTTGCTGCTTTCATGGAAGGTTCAAAACAGAGGGGCAGGTTCAATTTAGAAAATAACAGATCGCCATGGGGCACGGAGGCAACAATGTCATTCCCAATGTGCACTTCCGAAAGGTCAATGGTTGCCAGTCCGGTCGCAACAACCGGGTTTTCATGCGAACCTGGTTGAACCAGGCTGGCCGCAAGAAGCGTCGAGCAAACACTCGCAAAGAAAAGGCAGCCAAGATCTTTCCTCGTCCATCTGCTGGATTGCTTCGTCCATTGGTGCACCCTCCAACACAACGCTACAACATGAAGGTGCGATTGGGCAAAGGTTTCACTTTGGATGAGTTGAAAGAAGCAAACATCCCCAGGAAATTTGCCAAGACCATTGGCATCGCAGTGGACCATCGCCGACGCAACCGATGTACCGAGAGTCTCCAGGCCAATGTGGAACGATTGAAACTTTACATGTCCAAGTTGCTGCTGTTCCCCAAGAAGTCTGGCGCAAAGGGCGTGAAAAAGGGTGACACCCCTCGTTCGGAGCTGCAGAATGTGGCGCAGAACACCTTGAAGGAGATTATTCCAGTGCCAAAACCACAGAAGCGCATCAAGGCGCGAGCCATCACAGAA
Source organism: Cladocopium goreaui (assembly GCA_947184155.2). Classification (NCBI taxonomy): domain Eukaryota; class Dinophyceae; order Suessiales; family Symbiodiniaceae; genus Cladocopium; species Cladocopium goreaui. Next base: position 502,592 of record CAMXCT020003446.1, read on the forward strand.
GAGGAGAAGTCTGAATCCGCTTACAAGAAACTGAAGAAGGCACGAACAGCAGCGCACTACCAAGGCGAAAGGATCAAGAAGGCCAAGGAGGCTGCAGCCAAGGCCGACAGCTGAGAGGCTAAGTTGGAAAGATGAACCATTTGTCCCTGCTGACCAAAAAGGTGTGGCCTGCAGAGGTCCTAATTGCAAATGCAAACTTTTGCACTATCATTGATATGTAAGACTGTGTAGATGACATGCCAAGGTTTTCTGAATTGTTGAGAATTCGTTAATGGTTAGTTGGTTGGTTGCAAGTTTGCTGGCATGCTCTTAATGGTCAACGGTTGGCTCTATTTTGGCTCTCGCAGCTGCCAAGAATATAGTGTCTTGTGGTGCATCCAACAGTTTCCTGCACCAATGGTACGGACCTGAATTTTGAATATCCAGATTGATTGCAAAGGTGCAACGTATATCATTGTTTCTTTTTTGGCCAGATGTTGTACAGATTTGTCCATGTTTTTTGGGGGCGACGTGCCCTCATGACCAAGGCGGGAACAGGGGCTGGCTACGACTTGTCAGTGACCACCTTCTCACCTGACGGCCGAGTCTTTCAGGTGCTGTGCTTGTGGCTTTTGCAGTTTCGCTGATCAGTTTTTTCTGGGTGATCCGTGCTTTTGATTTTAACATTTGTGAAGGTAGCAACATGGTAGTGGTAGGCTTGACTCAAAAAAGGTTGGGATACGAGAACTTGCTATCGATAAGTTTTCGAAATTCATCCAAACAAAAAAACTGAGAAATTGAATGATACATGTGGGTGTCATTGCCAAGTGCTTGAAGCTCATTCTGCATTGTTTTGAGGTCGAGTATGCTGGAAAAGCAGTTGAAAACAGCGGCACAACCTTGGCAATTTGCTGCAAGGCCCATTTCCTGGAAGTCGGTAGGGCTTTGCAGCAACATCTGTTGTAGGATCGTTACAGGATTTGTGATTTGCAACCTGTGTTGCTGTCAAATGGTATGCCAAGATTAATAGCCGGAAGGGATAGGGGGAGTCAGCCCACTGCCTTTTGGATTGCCTGCCATTTGTCAGGATGGTGTAGTCTTCGCAGCTGAGAAATTCTTGTCACTTTCTCATTTCTGTTGCCATTCATTGCAGAAATTGTGTTGAAAGGAACATTGCAGACACATTGAGAGACCTTTCGAAAGCAGATTGTGGGTTACTGCCATGCACACCATGCACCAGCTTTCGTGAGAAGAATCACCTAGAAAACCAAGGCTGTCAAAGATGTTGGTTCATGGCACTGCCAAGCGAATATTCCCGGTGCTGCACCTGGTGGTTCCTAATTTCATGCATTCGAACCTTGCATGCAAATGTTTTGAACCTAAAACAAATTGTTTTCAGGTTGTCGCTTCAAGGTTCCGATCGCAAATCAACAGATTGCTGTCAAGTGTGATGCATCGAAACAGTTGTTGAGGTTCACAGGCGTGCTGGCATGTCCATCGCTGGCATGGTGGCTGACGCTAGGCAAATTGTCAGTCGGGATCCCTTGCCCGCCGTCCGAAGACTTTGAACATCTGGATATATCGATGGAGTGTATCATTTAGCGTCAACATGTTGCCGGAGGGGTCTTTTGTTTTTATCTGGATGATTTTACCCAGCATTGTTTGAATGGTTGAGACTCAGGTTGAGATATGTTGAGATTGTGTGGAAGTGTTTCGAAGGTTGTTTTCATAATTCTGGCATCGCATGCAGCTTCCATGAGGCCGTGCACGCTCAGAAGCCACGTGGGATTCCGAGCTGTACTGCCAGTGTGTCAACTTCTACCTGGAAGCCAGACCTTGTCAAGATGTATCGACTTAAGCCATTCTTAAGCCAAACGAGAGCAGTCCAGTTTCCTGTTGATGATGGTACGGCATAGAATTGTCTTGCATGATGGAATTTGGCTCTTGCTATTGCTGATGCTTAACGTTGAAGCCTTTGCATCCTTAGGCAATTCATGAACGCGTGCGCCGACAGGTCACAGGTAGACAGGTTTGAACAGGCTGGGACAGGCGCCTCATCAATACCTTGGCTTTTCAGCGAGTCTTGGTCGGATGCAACTGATCACAACAGTTCTACGATGCCGAAAGGTGAGCCCCACACCTTGCCCCCAGGTATTGTGAGGAAATCCCACCAGAGCTTCTTGCTGAACGTGGCAAGCTCAGCATCCACCTTGAACAGTCCCACACCATCAGCAGGTTTCCACGACTCTCCTACGATATGGATCGAGGTGGTTGACACATACGGTGTCTCAGGGCAGAAGTGTCAACTAGTAGTTTCAGGTGCTTCAGAAGTTTATTTACTGTTTGCTTCAGATCAGTTGTTTAGGACTAGAACAGAACAGGTCGAGTGGCTTGGGAAACAACTTGGATTGCAGTGAGTGGGTTGCCGTGAAGAAACTGTCCACACACCCTGCAAGACTTGCTCCTCTCAGACTCTACATCACGACCCTTGGTGCAAGAACTGATTGAACGTTCCGTAAAGCAACATCCGTAAAAATCAACAGAGAATGCAAGGAAGACTCCTTGAAGGGACAACCCCGGGCGTCGTCAAAATCTGTTTTCTGAGTCTGAGGCCTCGGGCTTTTCATGCATGCCTATACTCTGTGCACTTGCCAGTTGCAACACCTAGGCAAAGTTGTGTCCATGTTTTCGCGCGGGCAGTGTCTTGACACTCATTGGTCAAAATTATTGTGTTGTTTCATTCCTTCCCCGGCGTTATAGATGTTGATCGATTCTCACATGCCGTCAGAAGACGTCAGAAGGGACAGAGGAGCTCACGCTCCAGGTACTGGTCAGTACGTCCATTTGGCTGTACTGCTTTGCTCGGATGTGTGGATGAGGAGTTCACAAGAGCTTTGATATGTACTCGTTGCACGTTGCACGACATGATCCAATTTGATGTTGACGAGCTCCTTTGAATCATATTTTTATATATTTTTGCTAGCAGAAGTTTTGCCTGCGGGGTTTGCAGTTCTTTGCAGTTCTCGAATTAGGAGACGAAGAAGCCTAGCCTCTTTTGCATTGAGCCAAATGGCATGGTCTACAAGTGCCACGACCGCATCCACTGTGCTGAAATGTCACCAAAACATTTGGAAGCGTTCAAAACATGGAGGTACACTGCCACAGCTGAGGGCAAGGGCTGAACTGGCTTCACTTAAAGATAATGTGTCAGTTCAAGTGGCTTGAGTGCATTCTGGACAACCATTTTCCTAGGCAAGAAAACGCATGCTGGGTTCAACCTACCGATTGCAGAGAATGGTGGATCGACAAATGTGAAAGATACCACACTTGAAAGCCTTGTCGAATCGGCCTAGCCAGGAAAACAGGCAGCCAAAACCGAAATTGAGAAGGTGTTGGCGTGCTCCTGCCATGTCCTGTCCGTCTTTCACTAGATTTTCATCACGTTGATGTGAAAGCATTGCATCACTTGACAGGAACAACCCAGAGCTCACGTGCGAGCAGGCGTTGATGCTGGCAGCGTCCTTAGAGAAGTTGATGTTAACAGCTTATGGTCGTGGAGCATTGTGGAACATCGTGGAACTCTGGAAGGTTTCAAAACCTGAAATGCGCCTATGGCAGCTGACTTGTGCCGATTGCTCTCTTGATTAGGTTGCCAAGATCATCCACAAGGCAATTATGTTTTCTGCTGCCTGGTGTGATTTTATGCACCTGAACTTGGTGGTCCTCAAAGGCTGGTCAAAATTTGATCATCTTTGATTATCGTGGGGAGGTGCATGACGAGAAAGACAAAGACTTTGAGCTTGAGATCTCCTGGATTTGCCCTGCATCGAATTACGAGGCGCGGATTGCCATGAGTTTAGCAATATCTGATTTCAATTGGACCAAGTGGACGAGCCTTACGCGCCTTTGGTTAGAATTTGGATAAACTGTATGTGCTTCTGGTACCTCGAAATAACAGGTCGGAAGATGTCAGTTGAGTTTCAACGCACTGCACCCTGCGCCAGCACGCCCAAGTGCCGGTGGAGCAAAGGAAGGCTGCGGAAGCAGAGGCCGAACGTATCTTGGAAGCCGAACAAGAGGCTCGGGCACTGGCCGGGCATTGAGCGGGACCGGGGCGTGGAGTCATCGTGTTTGGGTGCCATGTCCATCGACTCGATAAACCTAACTGTACCGTAGGGAAAACACACACACACACAAACACACTGGAGACACTCATTTTTGATCAATTTTGATCTACCTATTTTCGCGAGTTTGTCTTATGAATGCTTGACTGGTCTCATATTTGTGGTGATCTTGCAAAGAAATGCTGCCTTCACTCGGAAACTCTGGAGCGCGCCTGCAGGATGACTGAGCGGTGGGAAAGTAAGAGAAGCTCAACAAACAGTGATACTACTTCCCTTGTGCAGAGTTTCAACATGTTTCTAACAACTCTGTAAAGACTATAATGACTTCCAAATGCAACCAATGTCTTTTTCGAAGACCATATATAGTGAGCTTCGAGGATGCACAGCATGTCCAGAAAACTGCAGTGCGCGGAAAGAACAGGCAACTGGATAGGAGAGACGCTGCTGCAAAAACAATGTGAGGCGTGTGAGCGACATGAGCGTTGTGAGCATTGGAAACAGTATGGTAGATAAGGTGAGCTCGCAGGCCACATGGGGCAAACCCCTGCTGATCATAGCCGCGAACTCTTGGCAAAGGATCCACGGCCAATAGATTCCAATATATTCCAATAGAATTTACATTGGAATCATTGGAAGAGTGTTTTCGACAACATCCTGGGACTATGTTTGACGATGTTTGACGTCAAGGCCTGGCACATAACTCTGCAGCTTTGGCTCTGCGACCGTCACATCAGGGTGCATTTTTGCTTCGCAGCCGAACACCGGCAGGTGCAACGGGGGTCAGATTCTCTCCGCATTTGACAGGAACGACAGCAGGTTTTGCAAGCTTCGAGATTAGAACCAACAAGAGAAACCTAGGACCTAGGACTTTTGGGTAGAGACTAGAGACCATCTAATAGCTCTAACTAGCTTACACTGTTCAGACCATCCAACAGCTCCAGCTGAACAATAGCTTCACCCCATACATTCTGTAACCTTGCTAGCCAGTAGAGTTGCTCATAGAGTAGACAAGGAACGAGTCGTTGGCACGCGAAACTTGTATGCTTGCCACTTCTCATGGTGCACCCTTTCAGTGCGTTTTAGTGGCATCAAACTAGATCTACCTGCGAGGCCCTGACAGTGATGGCGGGTCAGGCTGGGAGTTGTTCTCATTTCATAAAAATTGCGATGCTTCAAAAGCAATACTCGCAGGACATAATTTGACCACCAGATGGCACCTGTCCTCTCCAGGTTCTGCTCGCCATTTTCTTCTCCTTGTGCCTGTCTGCTTCAGGCCGAAACAGTCGACATGTCAAGTCACATGTCACATGTAGAGAGGCCCAGTTGGCCGAGTCAGAGCCTGTTTTGCTAAGGCCAAGCTGCAGTGACTCGGCGACGTTTTTGGATGTGATATGTGAAGGAAACATGGGGAACCCAGCCTAACAGGACTTAACACCTAGAATGAAAAGAGTAGCTTTGCGAAGTGCCCACATATGCACATTAATACAATTTTAATATACTCATCTAAGATCATCTCATGTTTTGGAGCCCTGAGCACTGTAGCTGTGTGTCTCCAAACCAACGAACCCTCGACCTGTGATTTTACCGACCTTTGAACCTTGGAAGTTTTTGGAAGCTTGCAATCGTGGAACCCAGAACTGTCGAAAACTTGAAACAGATTAAAACGTTGGGTCGCAATCGTGCATTGATGTTTCCGAAGCAAAGACGCTCGAAATCCAAAGCAAATCTGAGGTAGGAACTTATGTGACTGCAGATGACATCCGGATGGCCAACGATGCGGCATTGAAAGCCGAAGCTGTACTTTAGCTCTTATATGTTCACATCAGGGAGGCTGGCAATGAAATGCTCCCAAAATGCTGCCAATACTGGACTTACACATTTGGGACGCTCAGAGTTCGGACAACAATGAGGCAGGTTGATTACTGTGCCCGTCAGGGAAGTGCGTGTTGATGTGCTTTTGAATCTCTTCCATCGAAGCATCACACGTTTTCAAAAATAGGAAGAGATCAGGGGGATGCTTCATCATTAACATCACACGAATTCTGTCCCACTGACCTCGTTGTGGGACACGACACTCCCAAGGCCTGTGTGAGCGGGTCATCAATGACCATAGATGTGACCTGAGCAGCAAGCAGCATGGTTTAGGAAGTGTGGTGAGTGCGGTGGGTCAATGGGTCTTTTGCGGCTCCGCATTCCGGTAGAAATACTACAAACAGCGTGGCCAAGCGAAGCACTGCAAAAAATCTGGAGAAAGGAATAGATATAGAAAGAATGCTAGAAAGGATGCAAAATATGCAAAAGGAATCAAATATGCTCCTCTGTATTTCCAAAATTTAATCCTGCAGGTTCACTACAAATAAATAAGTAAATAATGAATCAATAAGAAAGTAAGTACGCAAATAAATAAATAAATATATATATAATAGTATCACTATATAATATAATGTAATATATGATATAATACATAACATGATATATTATATAGTAGTATATATAATATTAAGTATAATATAATATAATACAGTATAATATAAAGTAACATATAATATAATAAATATATAATATAAAATATGATGAGATACATTATAATATAAAATATAATATATAATATATAATATATAATATATAATATATAATATATAATGTATAATGTATAATGTATAATGTATAATGTATAATATATAATATATAATATATAATATATAATATATAATATATGATATATAATATATGATATATATAATATTATATATAATATATAATATATAATATATTAATATATTAATATATAATATATAATATACAATATATAATATATAATATATAATATATAATATATAATATATAACATATAACATATAATATATAATATAATATAACATGATATACTATTTGTTATAATATATAATCTATAACAAATAATATATGATATATATAATGTATAATATACAATATAAAATATAATATATACTATATGATATATAATATATAATATGTTGAAAAAAATACCCTGCATAGTTGCCAACACCATCCAATGGGATGTGTACTTTTGGCTCAAGATCATGCAGCAAAAGGCTCTGGGTTTGTAGCTCATAATCTGTGAAAGTGGTAGCGGAGCTACATCTCCGGTGTAGGGTAGCTTTGGGGACGCCCTGCAGACTGCTAGCGTGGGAAGGCAGGTGTTCACGGGGCGACCAGTGTCCCTTTTCTCACGAACCTGGAGGTATCCGAGTCCTTACTCGACTCCATTGCCGCTTCTACTTACACGGCAAATGCAAGTACGGGGATCAGTGCTGGTATCATCACAATGAGGCAGAAAAGGAGATGGTAAGGATGGAGAAGCAAGCCCGTGGACTTCTAAAACGAGCCGACGACGTCCTACCCAGTGCAGATGACGAACACCAAGGCACCAGCCCAAAGACAAAAACCGCCAAACCGGAGACCGACGACGAGTTTGAGGATGTTGAAATTGAAGAGACACCCGATGACGACAGGCAGGTGCCGCACTACGAAACGAATGCAGAGGCGCCAGCAGAAGTTCCTGAAACTCTCGAACGTAGACAAATAGTAACCACTGAAGTGAAAGGCCTCCGCGAGTTTGAGAACCGACGCGAGGAGGACATGTGTCACAATGCTCCATGGCGAAGTCGTGGCAAAGGTCACGGCTATTCGAGCAGCAGCAAGGGAAAGGGGGAACGGGAAAGAGCCGGGAAGGAGAGAGAAGATCGGGAACGGGATTTGCTCTCGTTTGGTTCGAATGTGAGTGACCCAGAAATCCACGGTCTGTATAAACATGTTGTAGTTAATTTCGACACTGGTGCCGCCGTTTCCACTGTTGGGGGGGGAACCCCACAACACCCGATACAAGACAGCCTCAGGTGAACTTTTGGAAGATCACGGACAAGTTCGACTTTATGGCAGTGACCAGAACTACACCGACAAGACCATGAATGCCAGAGTTCACCGCATCTTTGCAAGTGGAAGCGAGGTCTGAAAGAAGAACATGGTCGTTTTGGACTCTGAAGGAGGACAAATCATCCCAGGAAACAGTAATGCAGCGAAGAGGATCCACAGGTTTGTCAACCAAGTGTTGAGAGAGGAAGAATGCAAATCTACAAAGATGCGAATTGAGAAAGGTGTCTACGTGTTTGATTATTGGGTCGATCAAAAGACGACTGGAGAGAAGGCATCCGCAAGTTCGGGAAACTGACGGCATGCTACGCTGTAAGTCCGTTGGGCGAAGAGATGGAAGGTGGAGAAGCTGGGCCCCCTGCCGATTCGGCAGAGGATCTGGCGGAATCCACAGAAGCACAAGGACAGAGGGTTCCGAGAAACATTGCAGCTCCTACAGCGCAAGAATTAGAGGAACACCAGGCAACAGCTCATGCTGTGCACAGGTCATGGTGTGGACATTGCATGAGGGTGAGGGCTATATACGCCCGGCAGTCAACAGTTTCACGAGACGAAGAAAGTGAAATACCGATCATCTCAGTAGACTACTTTTTCTACGGTGACAAGGAAGGAGAAAGCTCAAACATCCAGGTGAAGGACAACAGAACCAAGATGACGTGGGCAACCACGATCCCGAGTAAAGGCATCGACCTGTTCACAACCAACTTCATGTTGGCGTGTTTGAATGAAACAGGATACAGGAAATTGATCCTGAAATGCGACAATGACGCAGGGATCATTGCGCTGAAGAATGAGGTCAAGGCGCAGGCAAAGGGGATAGAGATCATCCTCCAAGAAGCTCCTACGGCAGATCATTCGGCCAATGGATCGGTCGAAGTCGCCGTCCGGGATGAAAAGAGGCAAGCCAGAGCTCTTTTGAGCGAGCTGGAAGAAAATCTTGGGAAAATGGACAATAGACATCCGATGTTAACCTGGTTGAGCAGGCATGCGGCATTTTGCCTTGGAAGATTCTCCATCAAAGATAATGGTAAGACTCCCTATCAAATGATGACTGGACGAAAATCGAATCGACCGATGGTGAGCTTTGGAGAGCGGATTTGGTTCCGCCCTCTAGATGCGTACAAAGTCGATGGAAGAAGGGTCATGAGTGGACACTACGTGGGAACACATGGCAGAAATGCAGATATCTTGGTAATGACAACGCAAGGCGTCATCCAAGGAAATACCGTCCATCGGAAACCTGAATCTGAACGATGGGATCGGTCAGAGCTGGAAGAATTCAAAGGCGTTCCCTGGGCGCTTCGCCCAAGGAGTGCTGAAGATTTGGAGCATCGGCTCCACATCACCTTGCCAGAGACAACACAGAGGTTGACTCCCACTGCGAGAGATGGAGGACCAAGTCAAGACAACTCTATGTGAGAAAGAAAGACCTTGAGAAGGAAGATGGAACGATGGACTATACACCAGGGCGCAGAGGATACGAGGCACTCATGGTTGGATTGCCTGCAGTTGCACACAACTCGACTTGTCGAGGAAGGTTGGAACAAAGGTTGGCCGAAACAGAGGAAGGAAGGAAGAGACTGGCTGATGTCGAAAAGAGGCTGGAAGAAGGAAAAGAGAAGAAAGCAAAGCAAGCAGTCATAGGACTGCCGGATCCCACAGAAGGAGAAGTAAGGTCGTCAGTGGCCTTAGGACAGCCTGAAGCCGAAGAAGGTGCGACTTCACCAAAGATAAGTTCGGAAGGTACTGAAGGTGAAAGGACCGCAAAGGCCAGAGAAAAGAGACTAGGAACATCCCTGGACGATCTGTACTATGATGAGATCGGCGATGTTGGGCCCCGGATTGTTTCAACTTGGGAACCGACAGGAACTCAAGCGGAACCTCCGGCTGCTTCAGCAAGAGGGGCTGCATCAAGTTCGTCAGCTGGTCCAGCAGCGGGTCCAGACCCATCAGACAGCACTACCGGAGAACTCGATGGAACACCAGCGGGTTACATTCCAGGAACAAACATCCAGTCGCTATGTCAGCTGACATGTGAATCATCAGAAGATGAATTGACAAAACAAGAGCTTTTAGCATTGGGAGCACATGAAGTCGCCGAAGTGTTTTCACCACTGGGAGTAACAGCAACGTACAAGAAGTATGAGTTACTGCCAGGATACGCGATCGATTTGGAAATAGGTTGGGACTTGACATCGTCAGATGACGCGAAGTCGATCCAAACAACTCTGCAAGAGGAAGATCCGTATCTAGTTACGGGAAGCCCACCTTGCGAAGCGTTTTCACCGTTACGAGCACTGGATGAGAGAAGAGTTGATCCCGAAACAAGAGCCTTAAGGTTGGAAGTAGGAAAAGACATACTCCAGACTACGTGCGACTTTCACGAACAGCAAATGAAAAGAGGAAGGTACTTCCTACACGAGCCTCTGAAGAATGCCAAGAGTTGGGACGAAAAGTGCATCAAAGAGATTGCAGAAAGAGACGACGTTTTCGTTGTTGAAGGCCCCATGTGCCGATGGGGAATGAAAGCAAAAGATGCAAGCGGAAAGTCCTACGTCAGGGAGATGACGGAGTGGATGACAAACGGTGAGGAATTGGCCATCGCATTGTGAGGAATTTGTGACAGCCAAAAGCCTGGGAAACCATGGCACAGACACGTTCACTTAGTGAACGGCACAGCCAAAATGACTCGGACCTATCCACCAGGATTAATCCGGGCAACCCTCAAGGCTTTTAAGAAACAGATGCAAAGAGATGGTGAATACCGTGATGTACATTCACTCGAAGCAGGACCAAGTCCAGAAGAAGACCCACATCTCGAAGACTACGAGGATTACTTTGTACTACCCAGTTTGGAAAAGAGCGCAGGACAAGAAGTCGGCGAAGACATGGTGTTCTACGACGACATCACAGGAGCACTACTCGACACCCAAGGAGTCCTAGATGCGAGAAGGATGAGTTAGCTTGGGTAAAGAAACAAGATGTCTACGAGAAAAGAACACTTGAAGAATGCTGGAGAATTACGGGCAAAGCTCCGATTACACTCAAATGGATAGATCGCAACAAGGGCGACCACGTAAAGAAGAACTACAGATCCAGACTTGTTGTCAGGGAAGTAAAGAAGCAACATGGATCACTACCAGGACATATGTTGTTCAACAACATGCCGCCACTTGAAGCTGTAAAGATCCTATGCTCGGAACTGGCAACAGAAGGAAGCGAGGTTCTAGAACTGGCACTGTACGACATCTCACGAGCCCATTTCTACGGAAAAGCTTAGAGAGACATCTACGTCACGCTACCTCAAGGAGATGAAGAAGAAAGAATGTGCGCCATTCTCAAGAAGACAATGTATGGTACCCAAGACGCCAGCCATGTGTGGCAGGCTGATTACTCGGAACTTCTTGGGAAGCACAAGTTTCAATGCGGAAAAGCATGGACGTCAGTGTTCAGACACGAATACCTCAATATCAAACTGCTCGTACATGGAGATGATTTCTTTGTACTGGCAGACAAGAAAGGACAGGAATTCATGCAGAAGGTACTCAACGAAAGATACGAGTTCAGGTGTGATGGAAGAATAGGAAGACATGCAGGAGACCAATTGACCGTACTGAACCGGTTGATCAGCTATGACAGAACAAGTGGACAAGTCAGCTACGAGGCTGATCCACGACATGCTGAAATGATTTTCAGACAGTTGAGCCTACAGAACGCAAAGAGTGTATCTACACCAGCGGAAAAGAAGAAAGCGAGCGATGTGCTGGCATCGGCGGGACTCCCGACGGTGACGGCAGAACGAATGAAAGGCCCTAACGAATTAGACTTTAAAGATCTCAAAAGACTTGGACGCTATCTTGTTGGAAGACCAAGAGTGGTCAACGTCTACGAGAGGCAGCGGAAGCAGAAAGTGATCAAGGTCCAAATAGATTCAGATCATGCAGGATGTTTGCTTACTCGACGACCCACAACTGGTTACACCCTGCTCATCGGAAGACACTGTGTAAAACATGGAAGCAACCTACAGTCTACAATCGCACTATCATCAGGAGAGTCAGGGTACTGCGCCCTGGTCAAGTCGACTGCGCTTGGGATGAGTATCCAAGCACTCATGGAAGATTGGGGTGTGAAGTACGATCTTCAGGTGTACAGCGACAGCAGTGCAGCACGTGGCACTGCAAGTAGAAGAGGACGAGGGAAACTCCGACACGTTCAGACGAGGTATCTTTGGATCCAGGAACGTGTGGCCGAAGGAACCGTTGAGATCCTAGTAACGAAAAACAACACGGCAGATTTGCTCACCAAGCCTGTGAGCAGGGAGAAGTGTGAACGACACATGAAGACCTTGTGTCAAGAGTTTCGTGAAGGACCTGCGAAAGGTGCAAAGGCGCTACAATCAACTTAAGTGTAGCAAAGCTAACACTTGCATTGAAGGAGGGGTGTTAAAAATTCAACCCCTGCATAGTTGCCAACACCATCCAATGGGATGTGTACTTTTGGCTCAAGATCATGCAGCAAAAGGCTCTGGGTTTGTAGCTCATAATCTGTGAAAGTAATATAAATAATATAAAATATATAACATATATAAAAAGTTTAAAAATAATATATAATATATTGTATAATATAATATATATATATATAAAAATAATACAAAATATATAGTATAAAATGATATAATAGAATAGAATATACAATATTATAATATATAATGTAAAAAACATAATCTATAATAAAAAAGAATAGAATTGAATAGAATATAAAATATTAAATCTTATATACTATAAAGAATAGATATTAAACAATATACAATATGAATTTTTCTTATTATAGAAAATATACAACATATAATTTATAATATATAAGAAAAATATATATAATAACTATTATTTCAAATATAATATATAAAATATAATATACAATATTTAATATTTAGTATGTAATATATAATTAAAAATATCTAATATATAATAAATAGTTTATTTTTTTATATTTAATGCATGGTATATGGTATATGATAAATTATATATGATATGTCATCTTTAATATTTCATTTAAACTATATCAATATATAATAAATTAATACATAGAATAAAATATAATATTTAAGTTTTAAAATATTATGTAATAAAAGATGATATAATGTAATGTAATATAATATAATATAACATAACACATATATATAATATAAAAATCAGTCCCCAGGCCCAAGCTTAAGCACAGCCACCCAGGCCCACACGTATAATATAATATGTAAAAAATAATATATCATATGTGAAATAAAATAAAGTAAAAAATAACATAATATAATATAAAATAAAATATAATAATTATTATTTCATATGATATAAAGGGAAAATTATAATTTAACATGATTTAATATAATATAATACAAAGTATAATAAAATCATAAATATGATATAATCTAACATAAAACGAAAAATATAGTATAATAAAATATAATGTAATATAATATAATAAAATACAACATAATATGTAATATAACATAATATAATATAACATCATAAAATATAATATTATATAATATAATAGAATAAATTTTTGAAATTTTAATAATATTTAATAAACTTGTAAAATATAATATAATAAAATTATAAAACATAATATAACATATGATAATATAATATAATATAATATATGATAATATAATAATATGATATAATATAATATTTGATAGCATATAATGTAAAATAGAATAAACTATAATTTAATATTATATAATATTGTATTGTATAATATAATATAGTTTATTATAATATAATATAGTATAACATAATATAATATAATATAATATTGTATTATAAAGAATAAATACACAATGCAAATCCAAAATATTGAGTAAACCTGCGCATGCTAAAGGTTTGTTACATAGAAAAAAGTTTGAAATATCGATAGTAAAATGCATAATAGATGACCTCGTGCCCTAGGTCCAGGAACAAGGAGTTTATTTTTTTTTATCTTGGCCATATGTAAAATAATTTTGAAGGAGGGGGGTTAAAAGACAGGATAAAATTTTGGTATGATCGATTGAACTTTAGAAGGCAAACTTCCGACAATATGGGCAGATGAAAAACCAGAGGTGCGAAGAGTCAGGGAAGAGAAAGAGTCAGTAGAAAGAAGGTTAGAGAAGAGAAGCAGTCAGAAGAAAGGAGATGCAGGCGCACGAGAAGGTAGGCAAGTCGCAAAACACTGTGTTTTTCGAATGTTTTGGGGGTGGAAAAGTAGGCTCGCTAAAGCGGGGGGTGCGGAGCCATCTGGCGAGATAAGAGATGAACAATTGCACGCCGTTTGTGGCTCGAAGCACGCTTCGAAGTAAAAACGTACAAAACACACACTAACGTCAGAGCACTCTTGGAAGATGAGATGTTGAAAAAGTGCACATCGTTGTGGCGCGAAGCATATGTCGAAGCCAAAATGTACAAAACACAGCATTGTCGGACCACTTTTGGAAGTTGAGATGATGAAAAATTGCACGCCGTTGTGGCGTGAAGCGCGTTTGGAAGTGAAAATGCTAAAAGCACCACATGTTCGCGCCCCTTTTGGATAGGGTTTTGTAGCAGTTTCAAACATGTTGGCAGGCGTGGGACATGTGAAGAGGATCTGGAAAGATGCATGTCGTGTGGCAGGCGCAGTACAAGAGACATGGTCACCAGAGATGTTAGGAGGTCAGAGCGCTGATTTCCTCAGAGGGGTTGCATTTTGGAGCATCAGATCTTCAGGTTTGCTAAGATGTTTTTGCGTGACAGGTGCAGCACTTCGTATGATCTGGCCTCACTGTATCGTGGCAGGCGCAGTACTTTAGACACATAGACAGGAAAAATCGCAAAACGCATTGGTACGAGGCTGCCAGCTCCGCACTCAACTTTCCATCTGCAGAATTGCTGCGTTTTTGATGTTCTCAACTGCGAAAATGGAGGAAGTCTCGCAGCATTGAGTTTTTGATGTACGGTATGCTCAAAAATTGTGGAGGTCTCGCAAAATAATTGCGTTTTCAAGCTTGCAGATAGGCAGATAGATAGATATATCGATCGATAGATAGACAGATAGAAAGATAGATAGACAGACTATTACCGCTACCACTACGCTACATTACACTACATTAGGCTACACTACACTACACTACTACAGCTACAACTACAATTTCACTACACCACATTGCACTACACTAGTTACACTACACTACAGTAATTACAGTGCACTGCAGTGCGCTAATTACAGTACACTACACTAATTACAGTACAACAACACTACTACTACTACTACTACTACTACTACTACTACTACTACTACTACTACTACTACTACAGCTACAGTTACAACTTACAACTACGCTACATTACACTACACTACAATACTTGGACTACCCTGGCCTACATTACAACTACAACCGCAACTACAACTACAACCACCATAAACTACACTACACAACACTACGCTACCCTAATTATTCTGCGCTACGCACAACTACAACTAAACTACACTACACCATACTACACTACACAACACTACACTACACTAATTACACTACACTACATTACAACTACAACTGCGCTGCTTCACACTACATTAGACTACACTATGCTACACTACAGTACACAACACTACAGTAATTGAAACTACACTACGTTACACTTCACTAATTGCACCACACCACAACTACAACTGCAACCACAACTACACTACAGCCACATCTCCACTACACTACAACTACAATAACAACTGCACTACACACACACACTACATCCAGCAGTTGTGGGTGAGGTGACCACTGCAACCATTGCAACCACTCCAAAAAACACAGCTCCAACCACCTTTCGGTCCAGCAATGGGTTCTCTCTGCCGTCCGTGATTCACAACAACCAAACTCCTATATGTTTCCTATTTTTAAACCTCCCGCCACCGCCTTGTGCGGTACTACTGGTAAACACGCCAGCGGAGCACCTTGACTTGGTGTTTGCTAGCGGCGCGGACTCAAGATAGGATTGTTTTGGAGGAGGGGGGTTAAAGGACAAGGTAAACAAATTGAGATGTTGGATAAATACGACTGAAATTCAGAAGCTGGGAGATAAGGTTTTTATTTTTAAGGATTTTAAGGATTTTTGATGTAGTGAGGATGTTATAGCTCACATTTCCAAGATTTACCTGATTAAATTTTCTATTTGATAGGTTGGAACCCTAGGAAATAAATTTGATTTCAGTTTTTTTTCACGAAGTGAACCTCCCTGGGCAGTCCAAAAGGGTGAAATCAAATGGATTTGCAATGGAATCAAATTCGGAAAGTGGACAAGGCCTGGCGCCAATTTTTGATTTCTTTGCCTTCGGTCAGGATTATGATACCGCCCGGGCGCAATTAGTCGATGCCTCCGCGAACAACATTCTGCGAACGATCATGACGGACAGATCTGTGCCCTATGTGGGAGTCAGGGCAAGCTAAAACAAAAGAGATGTTACTCGATTGGAGACATGAATCATCATGAATCTAATTTGCTGAGGTCCAAGAACAATCATGTTCTTATTCAGAGTTTGCTGATATGCGGGGGAGATGAGACCCTGCTAACATTGTGTCCAATTCTGGGCTCGAGCTGCAGGAAGCCGCTACCCAAGAGGAGATGACAACTTTGGTCACAGAGAGGTTGCCCTCCGCAATGATTGGGGCTGCGGCACCACTGGTTCCTCGTTTTGGATAATAGGTTGAAGGGTCCACCAGTATTGGTTTCTGGTGCTTCTGGATCTGCATGTTGATCAAGTTGCGAAGCGAAGCAGCGAAGCTGACTGTGCCGAGATCATGTTCTTCATCCTCCTTATCTTCTATACCTTCTGCTGCTGTTGGACAGCTTGCCCATTTTGCAAGTGCTGCCGTTGTTGCGCGAGGCGCGTTGCACATGGGGCAGAGCTCAACGCGCTCCCTGCTGTTGCCATTTGGATCCATTTGGATGTTTGGAAAGAGGTGGACACCAAAGTTCATCCAATATAGTTTCTATACTTATGAGATAGATACAATGATGCAGAATGACTTGACCCACCCTCCGCAGATTCCCTTCTCATGAAGGCTTAGACAGATTCCGTTCCTGGCCAAGTTGCTTTTTTTGCTGATGAATCTTGGATCTTGGCACTTGATTGGCTGTGAGTGACAATTGTATGTTACCATCCAAATTTACGAAGCTGCGACTTGAGGATTGGTGGCTTTGTGTTGGCCCTTGTCATCGTGAGTAGCCTTTCAACAAGAGGCTATGCAAAGGCCACAGAAGGATTTGATGTAACGAACTGTGCTGCTGCCAAGATGGTGACATGGCTCAGCATTAGAGTGACGATTGGGTCTAGCCCTGCCTGATTTTGGTTGGAAATTGCCATTGAGATCGCTCCACTCCACTTCCCAGTCGTCATTGATTTTGAGGTGAATGCTACCTTCCAGGGTCAAGCAGATCCCTACTTCTTGGGATTGATTCCAGTCTTGACGATTTTTGACGAGCTGCAAGGTGCGCGAAGCCGGCCGTGAAGCAGTCGCTTGTTCTATGCATTTTTGGTGTAATTTTTGTCAGCACTGTCAGCACTGTCAGCAGGGCGTGGACCGCGACGCCAGGAAGTTTGGCAGCCGGGTCAACCTTCATAACATCGCTCACTGGCATCCTGGACAACACCAAAGTGCCGCGGCAAACTGGAGCAACTGGAATCTGTGTAAAGCGACATTGCCAACTCCTCTCAGCTTTTTAATGGCTTCAACTTGGTTCAACAATTTCAATGAAGTTAGATTAGATGTATGATGATGTATGACTCAAGATAGTTCTGTGCTGTTGTACATATTTGTATATACTGCATGCCTTGACAAAGCAGACTTGTCTCGCAACTCAGTCTGGCTCTTTGGAATTTCACTAAGGAGATCACTGACGCCGTGGCAGTCGCAAAAGTTGCTTGTTGTTTATATAAGCTCATTTTTTCTTTATTGAAAGACATTGAACGAGTGTGTGTTTTCATTTCACTCTATAAGGTACGTAAGCGCAACCTTGTTTAATGCAAAGTGGTATATACAGTGTTGAGATGTGTTGAGAAGATAGTGCAGAGTAGTGCGATCCAATTCAATGCTATATTTGCAATGAGATGCCATGTACGTAACTTGACGGAACAGGATGTAACGCAGTGTAAGGTATTGTGATTTCACGAGTGCCGCAGTGCAAAAGCAAAGTTGTCTAACCTCATGTTTTCATGTAACGTCATAGTCATAAGAAAGATCAAAGAACGTTCATGAAAGGAAGCATCATTTTTCCCCCTGTTCTCTTTGATCCTTCTTGCCAAGCTCCGATCTGATACTTTTACCTTCAGACTGCTTGAGGCCAACGTTGACTTATTGGCCAACATGTTGGCCGATTCATCGAACATTGAACCAACTGGCACGCTGCATGAGTGTCGGGGGCCTAGTTTTCATCGACTTGTGGCATGTGTCGCGCTGTAGCCTTCCCTGTCCAGCCTACGCCAGTCACTAGCCCATCATTGCAAATACCCAGCCCAGAGGTATTGGTTGTGCCGCTCTTTCAACAACTCTCGCCCAGGCAGAGATGTGGCTGAGTTGTTGAGAGGAAACCTTTTTCCCTCATGTTCATTGATGCCTATGTTACTCAGTTACTCTTGCTTTCCAGGGACTTCCAGGTATTCCAGGGACTTGAAGCAATCTTGTACTGATCAGAAAGAGCAGTTGGCACGAAGCTGAAAAGGGTTTGGACGGTTTGGACACGAAGCTGGCAGGTTGGCACTGCCTTGACAACTGGTACAGCTCAAGCTCTAAGCAGTGCTCGAGTTGAAGTAAATAACCAGTTGTCCGGAAGTACCTCAGCTGAGTCATGTGTGAAACAGCTTTTTTTTATATGTTTTTGTGCACTCAGTCAGACTTTGGAGAAGGGATGCATGGTAGTGCGCTTAAGCAGATGTCTTCAAGAAAATGAATCTAAGGCTCGCTGGAGAATTTGCGAAGTTCCATGGGAATTGCAATTGGACTGCAAGCAGAGACTTCCTTCTGTGTGTTTGCAGATGCTTCATGCGAGTTTGTGCAGTACAAGATTAGTTGCGCCAAGAATTATCCAAACATCAATGAAGAAGCATCGTTAAAATGAATGATGTTTCACAATGCTTCATCACTGTTTGTTTATGTTTGTTTCAATATGTTTGGTGGTTGTTGAGTTGTTAAGAGCAGGAGTTGCCTTCTGTCCTTTCACAATGGCGTTAAGGCTACGGCTCCCTTGGTGGAGCTGAAGACCACCGTGAAGAACGCGTTCGAACCCTTTGTCAGCGATACGATTATGGAACAAATTTCGGATCAGCTGGCAGCCAACGGGATCTTTGGCCGATTTGTTGTGCAAATCTATGCACATCTGGCAATCTGTTGGAAACTGGAATGAGACACGAAAAATGGCAGAAAGAGCGTGTTTTCTATTTGGAAACGTGCGCGTTTCGTGAGTCGAGCAATCTGCCTACCTGAGAGCCGAGGACAGTTGCCAGCGTCTTCATGATTGGCTGCTTGGAAAGAACCGAGTCATGATCACTGTAGAATCCATTAGAATCCGTAGAATCTGTAGAATGTGTAGAAGACGTCCTTTTCAGCTCTACAAGAAAAAAATACGATGACATGCGATGGACGTTCGCTGCACACAGCATAGAACTGACCCCTGTGCGAGCCTTTTGCTTCCAGCTTCGATTATGCTTTGTTTTGTTTTTTCTGGACTAAATGGACTAAATGGACTAAATGGACCAACTTGGAGGTTGAAGATTAAGAGTTCCATTTGTGTATCTGTATGTATCTGTTGTTCAATTATCATGTTTGAAACAAGATGAAACGAGCCTGCAGCCTGACGAGCCTGAGGCTTGGCATTGGTTCTGGCAGCATGTGCGATGATCTCCATTATCATGTGGATGTGCCAAGAAAAGTCCAGTTCCGGTGGCTCCACAGAACTTGGAGACACTGGAGACACTGGAGACGCTCAATGCCATTGCCCTCACTGCATTTATCTCATCTTTTAAGCAACGGCCGTAACTACAGTTGTAAAATGTTGTAAATGTGTATTCACTGTGTATTTGAAAGAGATTTTGAAATCTCAGCTCTTCGGATTTCGATGTTTGACAACTCTCTGCTGAGCTCTCGGGTAGAATGAACATGTTTCACCTGTTGAATTTGCAGTGCTGAGCAGGTGGAGTTGCCTTTGGTTGTGTACAGACTGTAGGTTGAGACACTTTTCTGTTTGCCGTTTCAGTTGCACTGCTATTATACTGTTCATAAGCCTCTTAGTCGTTTTCCAGAGACGGGTTATTCTTTGGGCTGAGATCGTGGTCAACCAGTGTACTACAAGAGAGTTCACCGCTGTGCCTGTTGTACCTGGTGCTGTGGCTGCTTGGCCTTGCACAAATTTGGTGGGTCTTGGAGTCTTGGAGTCTTGGAGTCTTGGAGTCTTGTTCATGTCTTGAAGAACGGAGGATCGGCTGTGGCTCCTTGTGGTCTTGAGGCTGCTACTACACCATGCTGGCCTTCTTTTTGGGTGGCTTGTTAACGATACTGGCAGTCCCTTTGTCATCCTTCTGTCTGATCCTGGAAGACATTTCCAGTGGGATCCTCAGGGTGCCACAATGTGCCACATTTGATCGACTTGCCCTGGGCCACACCCTGGGCCTCAAGGTGACCTGCTGCACTCCATTGCAGCGCCCATGAACCTGAACCTGACTGGTCCAGAGGGTTCGGGGCCTAGCACTACTGGCACTACTGACTGCTCAGTTGATGTTGGCAGCACTGAGGTGATATGATGGGATCCATGATAGATCAGTGTATTGGCAATGCGACCGGAAATCCACGGCCACTTGGTGCTATATTCTTGCAGCAAACTGCCGGGATTTTCCACGAAGTTTTCCAACTTTGGCGCCATATCCAGGCTCTTGGATCTTATCTCTGTCCCAGATGCCAATGGAAATACGGTGACCATGTACGACTTGCTGGTGGGTCAAACCAAGGACCACTTGGGGTTTTACGATTTTCACTGCTATACAGGCTATACAACATCCAGAATTTGTGGCTGCCACATGAGAAATCGGCCCTTGGAAGTATGATGTTTTCATGGATATCGAAGTCATTAGCAAAGCTGTTTCTGTGCCAGGACCAAATCGCGTCACAATTTGATCAGATCGGCACCAGCATGAACACGGGTGGTGCCAGTATCGCTACATCTGACGACTTTGTTTTGCTGAAAAACATGTTGCACCTCAGCTGGCTGAGTACAGCTGAGTTCCACAATATGTCACATCCATTTGTTTACATTACAAGTCATGTGAAACGTGCGACATCTATTGGGCAACTCCAACCCGCAATATATGCATTATATAGAGGCCTAAAGCCAACATTTTGTTTCAAAACGGTCTTGCAGAAAATATGTCTTTGGATCTATGGACCATGCATTTCCCCACCTGGCCACTTCAGACAAGGTTTCCTATTAACCTTCCGTTTTGTGGTTGTAAGATGTTCAAAGACTGCTGCAAAACACTGGCTAATACAGAAAATACCGCTTTGGCATCTAATGTGCCAATTGAGAGTGTCTCAACTGGACTTCCTGATCTTCGTGTTTTGCACATTCGAAAGCCTGTCCACACGCAGCATTTCTCGAAAGGTGGCGTCAAGCCTTCCTTTAGCAAGTATTGGGCGGGGTCCGGCGCAAGTGGAGGAGTTTGGGCTGTTTAGTCAGTTTAGTCTTGAGTCTCCCTTTAGCTCCCCCCAGATTCGATTCAGGTCCATCGTAAAAGCAATCGCGCTGTGACATATTCCCCGACCACTACCTTGCTCCTGCATTGTATGTTGCACCTCGCTATAACCTACATCGTCATTTTCTAACCTATGTCGCCTATGTCGCTTTACCGTCATCTAACCCACTCTGTCCCTGGCACTGAACTGTGCCTGTGACCTGCACATCTGCCGATTCTGCCCATCCTTGGAGCCTTGGCCGCTGGACATCGAAGACCAACGTCCCATATTCAAACCAGCATTTTTCACAACGTCAGTAGCTTGATGTTATTTGATGTTATTCAATGTTATATTCAATGTTATTTCCTACCACTCTAGCACATAACGATCACAACCTGTAATACGATCTACTTATACGCAGCAGCCACTGGCAGTTTGGCAGCCTCGCTCTGGTCTAAAAAGGTGTGTGACCTTTGTGTGTTCACACCGCTCTCTCTACTTTCATTCCCTATCGTATCCCTCCCCAACACAGCTCCTGTTCCAACCCACACCTACCTACCACACTCACACACACACACACCCCTACCTTTCGATCCTTCACCCTTCCCTCAGTTTGATCTGGTCCAAAGAACAGATCTTTCTCACCCGAGCACTCGAGCATTTGCACACAGCCAAGGTCGACTATTGCACTAGATACCATGATGCGACATGGCAGTTATTCAGATGTGACCGAGTTGTGAGAACATGGTGAACAATGCAGAAATATGCAGAAATGTTATGAAATGTTCATATAAGTTCCAAAGGACACCATGCGTTGTCTTCGTCGGAGCCAAGGTTGCCCAAATCATCTTATGATTGGGCTGGGGATGCCAATTACCAGGCAAAGTTGCCTAGGTTGCAGTTGTCCATTTGGTTTTGCCAAACAATTTGTTCGGTCGTTTTGGCCGTGATTGTGCTGGCTTCGATCAGCCAAGTCTCACTGCCAAGACTTGCTGATAGTGCCAATGTCCACCTGGTACCAAGGACATGCTTGCAAACTCCGACATGGCACCTTACATTGCATCTACAGCCGCGTGTGCAGATAACGTTGTGCCCACCGGTTTTGGATTGACTGGCGAGGGAACTACCCAGTGACTTGGATGCACTTTTCCCGTGAGATGTTCCATGCACACCAAGTTTAGACCAGGACATGAGAGGGCGAAACTCGAACAACATATCAATTATTGTTGTTGCATGATGTTGCTATTGGTGTCTGAATGTACACAGCAAATTCAACTTCTACGGCGAGAGTCATGCCGGCGATTTGGATTCATGCTCTTGGCATGGAAGTTTTATGCCAAGTTCACGTTTCATCATGTTCCTTCAAGTGACGCATCCATGACCAAGGAAGGGAATCACGAGCTTCCTTTCCACGCTGAGTTGCTCATTTGCACTCGGTCCATGCTTTGTAGGGACAGATGGATTCATGTCGTGCCAAGACTTCAAGTCAAGCATTCCAGAAAGGCCAGCGGATTATTGACGCTTGATGGAAGTTGCAAAGCACAGCGCTGCACAAAGCTCAATCCCATGAAGTCAAGAGCAGCGCTGAAGGTCCTACCTACGCAGCCAGTACAATATCAAGATCAAATTGTGCCTCTGACTTTACATGCAAGGTCTCTTGGTCAGCAGAGCAAGTCTGTTTCGTTTTCCAGCTACCCGTGAATGATGCACAGTATTGAACACTGCAGGACATGGTTCCTTCCGTAACTTACGCACAACATTGTCATCTTCAAACCGGACACGGAGGGGAGCATAGAAAATGATAGAAAAAGGTACCTTCACATACCTCCGCGATATTTGCGGCAAGGTGTTTCGTCCATGTTTGTCCAGGAGTGGAAGCTCATCCATGGACTTCTTCCCCGTTTTATGTGAATCTATAGTAAAGAGTGAAGAAATATCATGCAGGACAAAAAGAAACAACATGGCTGTAACGTAGCTGGAATCCTCAACAGGCACTGGAAAGTCAAACCCACTGAGTTTTTTTCCCCTCTAACAAGTTATTCCGATGAAGAGCCTCGAAAGTCATCGAATGTATTTGATGTGCGAAAGATTCAGTGGTTGATCTGTTGAACTCACTGGAGCGAAACTCGGCATTTCTGAGACTTCTGCACAGCTTGGCGCAACGGACTACGCTGCCTGTGCCAGAGCCCCAGTGGTCGAGTCCACCTGGTGGGACCTGGAGTTTTTCGAGCGATTGCAGGAAGCTGCGAAGAAGTTTATGGACCTGAAATTTGCACCTGGGCTGAATTAGGAACCGGACTGCAAAGGATCTGGGCTCCAGCATAGCAATTTGGGAGGCCATCAGATCTCAGACGATTTTCAAGTGCCGGCGCTTTACCGTGAGCTCTGTGCCATGCACTGTCAGAGTCTGAGTTGCTTCACGAGGTACAGAGTGACGCAAATGAACAAAAGTGGGTAGAATGTCTCAAATGACCAAGACATGCAGGACCCACTAAGATTTATAGCGAGTGAAATTCGACCAGTTTATTTTAAGTCAGAGACGCCACTGCCACTCTGAGGTTCAGTTCATGGCGCAAGTTGGTGGGACTTGGACAGGTGACTGCAAGGAGGCTGATGGCACCTTCACTGAGGTGACTTATGACTGTATCCGCCTCAGCTGCAGGATCAATGACACAGCTGCGATGAAAAGCTTCAGCCGAGGCGACCTGCCAACGTTTGTCGCCCTCGTGCAGGACGCGCGACGCTACACTAGTGAAGAGTGAACATGGAGATATTCGAACAGAACTTCCTATATGTTTTTTGTATATTTCTTCTTCTTTATTAAGATACGCATAGTTAAGAATTCATTAAGCATCTTCATCATCTTTAATAAGCATGTTTAAAGTTTCGCCCTTTGTGGAAAGCCAGGCCTACAGCGGCCTCCTGGATTTGGTCTTTGCACGAGTGGATTCGTCAACGAGCAGTGCTTTGTCGCAGATCCAGGTGAATCTCAAGAACCTGTTGGTCACGGCCTTACATCCCAAAGGATGGAAATCTCACAGGAAACCACTATGGAAACCATTAATAACCATTACATTTGGAGCTAAACATGGTAAACACCATGGTTTCCGGATGTTTCCGGTAGATTTCCCCTCACATCCAGTTGGAGCTGATTCGAGTGATTTCTGTCGAAAGCATTTTGTTTCAGGATGTGAACTTCCTGGACAAGATCGCAACGGTTGGCAACGGAGTGACCTGTGGCTTCATGGGGACGACGTATCGGGTTCCTCGGCAGCCTCGGTATAGTTGTTTTTCGGTTCCTCGGTATGTCGGTCGGTATGTCGGTCACAAGAATCTCTAAGAAGCATGCCAGAATTTTCATGGAATTTCTGAATCATTCTCCAAAAGGAAGCTTTTCCTGCACTGAAGCGTTTTGTTGGTTCGGTTTCGACAGAATCTGCTCAGCCGTGCGGTAGGATGTCGTGAACGGATTGTGCTACGGAGGAGTCTGGGGCATCAAGGTGCCGTGGCCGGCAGAATGCGGATTTCACCTCCGAATTGTGTGGATACCCAAAATGGATCAAAATGGCAATTTAAATAAGGAATAATAAGGAATAATAAGGAATATTATGATAAACCGAGGAATTTTTGGGGACGCTTTCTTCAGACCACCCCAATATAACAGGATATAATCTCAGGAATGAGATGTCGATTCAGACTCAGCCAGGCTGTGGCCAGCTCGTATACGGCCTGTGCTGTTCTGACCCTGTTCCTTGCTTCTGGAAAGTGGTGAGGACAGATAGTACTCAATGTACGGTACATTTACATGAATGTGTACGTAAAGATTGAATATCTAACACATCACATTGCATATAGATGCATATAGTATGTAGATGTGTTTTGACATGTGCATGCCATGTATGTCATGTATGTCATGTACGTCGCGTACGTCGCGTATGTCGTGAATGTCATGCATGTCACGTGTGTAATATATGTAATACATCTCATGTATGTAATGTATGAAATGTATGTTGTGTATTCAATGTATGTAGTGTATGTAGTGTAAGTAATGTATGTAAGGTATGCAAGGTATGTAATGTATGTAATGCACTATCATGACTGGGTTTGGGTTCAGGATGACCCTTCGTTGGAGTTCGCAATTCCTTCTTTCGTGACGATGTTCCGAACTTGGAAGCGAACATTTGACGCTGTCCTGAGGTCAGGCGTGTCGGTCCCGTGGTCCACGTGTCTGACCAAGGTCAAGTCCATACGCACATTTGGTGCTCTGTTTGACTCTTCTGGTTTCAATGGTCGTGTCTGCACCCCCCACCGCTGTGTTGCAGGACTTAAGACCCAATTCGCGTTCGCCCCACGTCTCTCTTCGCTGCGGGTGCCTGCATTTTAATTAGTTTACGGATAAGGTCCGCTCGCTCACAAAACACTTGTCGGCGGGTGCACCGGTCTCACACGCGTGCGTGACACTTGAGACGAATGTCCGAGAGTGTAGTGTAACGTACAGAAATCAAATCAAATCAAACTAAACCTAATCTAATCTAATCTCATCTCATGTCATGTCATGTCACGAAAGGTAGCTCCCGTGGGACTACCTTAAGTTTTACTTTACGCAGAAAAGGGGAGGGTGGAGCCGTTGATTATTCAGGGGGTTCCCTTTCATTTCAGGACCCCCCACCCCTGGGCTCAATCCTCTCTTCCGCCATGCATGCCTCTCTTGCTTTGAACGGACCTTGGGAATTTTCATTTTCTTCGCTGCGGGAGCAGCTGATTTTCTTCTTTTTGCCTTACACTTTTCATTGGACAATCGCTGCTGATTTGTAATTGGTTGCGTTTGTTTGCATTGTTTTTTTCAGGCGAAGGTCCTTTTCCTTTTGCTGAGTCAACTTACCACCGGCTTTGGAATTGAAACAAAATCCTTCGAGCGGATCGTTGGTCGGGTACTGTTTTACCGATGCAATATAATAGGTACACGAATACCTTCTAAGTCAAACCGGGACACCCCCCCTGGCACTTAATTGAAAGGTGAGCCGTGAGCCCAACAAACATCTTGGGGCGCCGAGCATGGAGTCAGGTAAAGCTTTCGTGGTGATTGCAATATGTATTCATGGAAAGCTGCTTGAGAACGGAGATGGATATTGTTTCTGAAAGTTGCTTTCGACTTGGCTTGCTCGTGATTTGAATTTAATCGCAACTGAACTTGAACTGGTATTGAAATTGATTTCAATTTGATTTGAATATAATATAATATAAGTGCAAATAGCTTTTGAATAATTGGAACCGACATGACATGACAATTGGCTCTAAACATTTCCATTTGAAATTGGCGTGAAAGCTAAACTAGTTGGAGGTTGAATTAGAATGGAAATCGTTTGGCCCCAAAAAATAGGAACTTTACTGGGGGATCAGGCGATGCTGCTTATTTAGGTTCCCCCTGTTTTCAAGGCTACCCCGTTTGCGAGTTTTCCGGAAGTCATTCTTTCAACAACGTCAGGAGTTGGATATTTTTTGAAGTCGGATTCCAACCCCAACACAAGCTATTTTTACCGCAAAACGCAATAAGAATATGCAACCGCAGGACTTTTTTTTTTTGAAGTCAGATTCAGAAAAGCAGGCGGGGAAAAACATCGGTGAATAAACAAAGAAAAAAGGCATTCCAGTTGGTGTACTTTATTCCGGAATCTGTCCCGGGATTTGGATTACATTATTGTAGCGCTGTTTTGGCATCCGACGTGTGATGTGACTATTCTAAGTATGATTTTTGGATATGCCCTAGTTTGATCCAATCCTTTATGCCTGGAAGTCGACGTAGGGATTCAATATGATCGATCCAGAATGGCTGCATTGCTGCTGTTTGCAACCAAAAAAATGATCCCGTAGAGTAGCACTCCATCGTCGTCGTCATCATCATCATCATCGTCCGTTGGTCTGACATGCCAGCCAACTTCTTCACTCTCCATCTTGGCCCCCTACCTTTCGTGCTCCCCTTCTTAAGTAGTGTATGTATTCGTGTGTGTGTGTGCATGCTATATTAAGTTTTGCTATGCCATGCTATGTTATGTTTTGTTGTATATGTCATGTGATGTCAAGTAATGTAATGCAAATGTGATGTAATGTAACGCAACGTAACCTAACGTATTCACATGTGTATGTATGTAATGTAATGTAATGTAATGCAATGCAATGTAATGTAATGTATTGTAATGTAATGTAAGTATGTATGTATGTATGTACGTATGTATGTATGTATGTATGTATGCATGTATGTATATATGTATGTAATTATTGTATGTATGTATGTATGTATGTATGTATGTATGTAATTAATGTATGTATGTATGTATGCATGCATGCATGCATGCATGCATGCATGTATGTATGTATGTATGTATGTATGATGGAATGGAACGTCCTTGATTAAAAAGTGTGTATGTTGTTTGGCATTCAAGATGTATGTATGCATGTATGTATGTAATGTAACGTAATGCAATGCAATGCAATGCATTGTAATGTAATGTAATGTAATGTAGGTAGGTAGTGTAAGTGTAAGTGTAAGTGTAAATGTAATGTAATGCAATGAATTGTAAGAAGTATGTAAGTATGTAAGCATGTAAGTATGTATGTATGTCTGTAAGTCTGTAAGTGTAAGTCTGTAAGCCTGTAAGTCTGAAAGTCTGTAAGCCTGTAAGCATGTAAGTAATGTAATGCAATGTAATCTAGCTTAACGTAATGTAATGTAGTTTAGTGTAGTGTTGTGTTGTGTTATGTACGTACGTATGTATGTATGCATGAGTGAATGTATGAATGTAATGTATTGTAATGTAATAAAATACAATGTAGTGTAACACAATGTAACATCATATACCGTAAGGTATCAAATGTATGTATTTATTCCCCAAACAGGTTTACCTGTATGGGGTTCTTACTCCTTAGAAAGGGTTGCTTGCCTTGGTCGTATGATTTTGACTGTGTCTCCGGGCTTGCGTCCTCAGAGTGTTGGGTCCGGTTGGTCGCATGATTTCCAACACTTGTCTTTCATTTGTCTCCCACTCTGGGTCTGGTTGGTGGCATGATTTCCCTTCCTTGTTTCCCGTTTGTCTTTCATTTGTCTCCCACTTGTATCCCACTCTGGGTCTGGTTGGTCCCATGATTTCCTTCACTTGTCTCCCATTTGTCTTTCATTTGTCTTCCACTTGTCTCCCACTCTGGGTCTGGTTGGTCGCATGATTTCCCTTCCTTGTCTCCCATTTGTCTTTCATTTGTCTCCCACTTGTCTCCCACTCTGGGTCTGGTTGGTCGCATGATTTCCCTTCCTTGTCTCACGTTTGTCTTTCATTTGTCTCCCACTTGTCTCCCACTCTGGGTCTGGTTGGTCGCATGATTTCCCTCACTTGTCTCCCCTTTGTCTTTCATTTGTCTCCCACTCTGGGGCCGGTTGGTCGCATGATTTCCTTCACTTGTCTCCCCTTTGTCTTTCATTTGTCTCCCACTCTGGGTCCGGTTGGTCGCATGATTTCCTTCACTTGTCTCCCATTTGTCTATCATTTGTCTTCCACTTGTCTCCCACTCTGGGTCCGGTTGGTTGCATGACTTCCTTCACTTGTCTCCCATTTGTCTTTCATTTGTCTCCCGCTTGTCTTCCACTCTGGGTCTGGTTGGTCGCATGATTTCCCTCACTTGTCTCCCATTTGTCTTTCATTTGTCTCCCACTTGTCTCCCACTCTGGGTCCGGTTGGTCGCATGATTTCCTTCACTTTTCTCCCATTTGTCTTTCATTTGTCTTCCACTTGTCTCCCACTCTGGGTCCGGTTGGTCGCATGATTTCCTTCACTTGTCTCCCATTTGTCTTTCATTTGTCTCCCGCTTGTCTTCCACTCTGGGTCTGGTTGGTCGCATGATTTCCCTTACTCCCATTTGTCTTTCATTCCCCAAACAGATTTACCTGTATGGGGTTCTTACTCCTTTCAAAGGGTTGCATCCGTGGGCCGCATGATTTCGCCTCTGTCTCCGGGCTTGCATCCCACTTTGGGTGCCTTGGGCCGCATGAGTTTACACCTGTCTTCCACTTGTCTTTCACACTTGTTTCGCACTCTGGGTACCTTAGGCCGCATGAATTTACACTTGTCTTCCATTTGTCTCCCATACTTGTCTCCCACTCTGGGTGCCTTGGGCCGCATGAGTTTACACTTGTCTCCCACTTGTCCCTCACACTTGTCTCCCACTCTGGGTGCCTTGGGCCGCATGAGTTTACACTTATCTCCCACTTGTCTCCCAGACTTGTCTCCCACTCTGGGTGCCTTGGGCCGCATGAGTTTACACTTGTCTCTCACACTTGTCTTCCACACTTGTCTCCCACTCTGGGTGTCTTGGGCCGCATGAGTTTACACTTGGCTCCCACTTGTCTCCCGCACTTGTCTCCCACTCTGGGTGCCTTGGGCCGCATGATTATACACTTGTCTCCCACACTTGTCTTCCACACTTGTCTCCCACTCTGGTTGCCTTGGGCCGCATGAGTTTGCACTTGTCTCCCACTTGTCTCCCACACTTGTCTCCCACTCTGGGTGCCTTGGGCCGCATGAGTTTACACTTGTTTCCTACACTCGTCTTCCACGCTTGTCTCCCATTCTGTGTGTCTTGGGCCGCATGATTTTACACTTGTCTCCCACTTGTCCCTCACACTTGGGTACCTTGGGCCGCATGAGTTTACACTTGTCTTCCACTTGTCTCCCACACTTGTCTTTCACTCTGGGTGTCTTGGGCCGCATGATTTTACACTTGTCTCCCACTTGTCTCCCACACTTGTCTCCCACACTTGTCTCCCAGTCAAGGTGCCTTGGGCCGCATGAGTTTACATTTGTCTCCCACTTGTCCCTCACACTTGTCTCCCACTCTGGGTGCCTTGGGCCGCATGATTTTACACTTGTCTCCCACTTGTCTCCCACACTTGTCTTCCACACTTGTCTCCCACTCTGGGTGCCTTGGGCCGCATGATTTTACACTTGTCTCCTACACTTGTCTTCCACACTTGTCTCCCACTCTGGGTGTCTTGGGCCGCATGAGTTTACACTTGTCTCCTACACTTGTTTCGCACTCTGGGTGCCTTGGGCCGCATGAGTTCACACTTGTCTTCCATTTGTCTCCCACACTTGTCTCCCACTCTGGGTGCCTTGGGCCGCATGAGTTTACACTTGTCTCCCCCTTGTCTCCCACACTTGTCTCCCACTCAAGGTGCCTTGGGCCGCATGAGTTTACACTCGTCTCTCACACTTGTCTCCCACACTTGTCTCCCACTCTGGGTGCCTTGGGCCGCATCATTTTACACTTGTCTCCCGCTTGTCCCTCACACTCTGGGTTCCTTTGGCCGCATGAGTTTACACTTGTCTTCCACTTGTCTCCCACACTTGTCTTTCACTCTGGGTGTCTTGGGCCGCATGAGTTTGCACTTGTCTCCCACTTGTCTCCCACACTTGTCTCCCACACTTGTCTCCCACACTTGTCTCCCACACTTGTCTCCCACACTTGTCTTCCACACTTGTCTCCCACTCTGGGTGCCTTGGGCCGCATGATTTTACACCTGTCTCCCACTTGTCCCTCACACTTGGGCGCCTTGGGCTGCATGATTTTACACTTGTCATCCACTTGTCTCCCACACTTGTCTTTCACTCTGGGTGCCTTTGGCCGCAGGATTTTACACTTGTCTCCCACTTGTCCCTCACACTTGGGTGCCTTGGGCCGCATGATTTTACACTTGTCTTCCATTTGTCTCCCACACTTGTCTTTCACTCTGGGTGTCTTGGGCCGCATGAGTTTATACTTGTCTCCCACTTGTCTCCCACACTTGTCGCTCACTCTGGGTGTCTTGGGCCGCATGATTTTACACTTGTCTCCCCCTTGTTTCCCACAGGTGTCTCCCACTCTGGATGTCTGGGAGCGCATGAGTTTACACACTTGTCTCCCACACTTGTCTCCCACACTTGTCCCACTCCCACACTTGTCTGCCACTCTGGGTTCCTTGGGCCGCATGAGTTTACACTTGTCTCCCCCTTGTCTCCCAGACTTGTCTCCCACTCTGGGTGCCTTGGGCCGCATGAGTTTACACTTGTCTCCCACTTGTCTCCCGCACTTGTCTCCCACTCTGGGTGCCTTGGGCCGCATGATTATACACTTGTCTCCCACTTGTCCCTCACACTTGGGTGCCTTGGGCCGCATGAGTTTACACTTGTCTTCCACTTGTCTCCCACACTTGTCTTTCACTCTGGGTGTCTTGGGTCGCATGATTTTCACACTTGTTTCCCACTTGACTCCCGCACTTGTCTCTCACACTTGTCTCCCACACTTGTCTCCCACTCTGGGTGCCTTGGGCCGCATGAGTTTACACTTGTCTTCCACTTGTCTCCCACACTTGTCGCTCACTCTGGGTGTCTTGGGTCGCATGATTTTACACTTGTCTCCCACTTGTCTCCCACACTTGTCTCCCACACTTGTGTTCCACACTTGTCTCCCACACTTGTCTCCCACTCTGG
The DNA here is from genome assembly GCA_947184155.2 of Cladocopium goreaui. Classification (NCBI taxonomy): domain Eukaryota; class Dinophyceae; order Suessiales; family Symbiodiniaceae; genus Cladocopium; species Cladocopium goreaui. The sequence continues at coordinate 534,844 of CAMXCT020003446.1, forward strand.
GTGCCTTGGGCCGCATGAGTTTACACTTGTCTTCCACTTGTCTCCCACACTTGTCGCTCACTCTGGGTGTCTTGGGCCGCATGATTTTACACTTGTCTCCCCCTTGTTTCCCACAGGTGTCTCCCACTCTGGATGTCTGGGAGCGCATGAGTTTACACTTGTCTCCCACTTGTCTCCCACACTTGTCTCCCACACTTGTCTTCCACACTTGTCTCCCACACTTGTCTCCCACACTTGTCTCTCACACTTGTCTCCCACACTTGTCTCCCACTCTGGGTGCCTTGGGCCGCATGAGTTTACACTTGTCTTCCACTTGTCTCCCACACTTGTCTCCCACACTTGTCTCCCACACTTGTCTCCCACACTTGTCTCTCACACTTGTCTTGTCTCCCACACTTGTCTCCCACTCTGGGTGCCTTGGGCCGCATGAGTTTACACTTGTCTTCCACTTGTCTCCCACACTTGTCGCTCACTCTGGGTGTCTTGGGCCGCCTGATTTTACACTTGTCTCCCCCTTGTTTCCCACAGGTGTCTCCCACTCTGGGTGTCTTGGGCCGCATGATTTTACACTTGTCTCCCCCTTGTTTCCCACAGGTGTCTCCCACTCTGGATGTCTTGGAGCGCATGAGTTTACACTTGTCTCCCACTTGTCTCGCGCACTTGTCTCCCACACTTGTCCACAATAGCCTTTTTTAGTTGCCGGCCATCCCGGCCACGGCCCGGCCACGGCCACCCGGCCACCCGGCCACCCGGCCACCCGGCCACCCGGCCACCCGGCCACCCGGCCACCCGGCCACCCGGCCACCCGGCCACACGGCCACACGGCCACACGGCCACACGGCCACACGGCCACACGGCCACACGGCCACACGGCCACACGGCCACACGGCCACAATTTATTTCGACAGCCTTTCCCCACATGCCCGAATTCAAACGGCTGTATTGATCCAGCCAGGACAAACATAGCCGAACACATCATGCCGTGTGCTTGGTGCAGTTGAAGCAGCTCTTGCTATGGAGGCGAGTTGACTCAACTACGTGATTGTGTATATGTGCTGATCGCAACATAGCACGTAAGCATCTGACGTAGATAAAATAAGTAGATAAATGGATAGGTAAGATAGATACGATAGATTAGATAGGTAGATAGATAGATAGGTAGAAAGATAGATAGATAGAGAGGACAAATGAGATAGATAAGACAGACAAGATAGATAAGATAGAAAAGATAGATAAGATATATAAGATAGATAAGATAGATAAGATAGATAAGATAGGTAAGACAGGTAAGATAGATAGATAGATAGATAGACAGATAGATATATAGATAGATAGATAGATAGATAGATAGATAGATTAGATAGATTAGATAGATTAGATAGATAGATAGATAGATAGATAGATGGATAGATGGATAGATGGATAGATGGATAGATGGATAGATGGATAGATGCATAGATAGATAGATAGGTAGATAGGTAGATAGATAGATAGATAGGTAGCTAGGTAGATAGCTAGATAGATAGATAGATAGCTAGATAGATAGCTAGATAGATAGCTAGCTAGATAGCTAGATAGATAGCTAGATAGATAGATACATAGGTTACATAGGTAGATAAGATAGATACATAGGTAGATAAGATAGATAAGATAGATAAGATAGACAAGATAGATAAGATAGATAAGATAGATAAGATAGATATGATAGATAGGTAGATAGATAGATAGATAGATAGATAGATAAGATAGATAAGATAGATAAGATAGATAAGATAGATACGATAGATACGATAGATACGATAGATACGATAGATACGATAGATACGATAGATAAGCAAGATAAGATAGATAAGATATATTAGATAGGTAGATAGATAGATAGGTAGAAAGATAGAAAGATAGATAGATAGAGAGGACAGATAAGATAGATAAGAGAGACAAGATAGATAAGATAGAACAGATAGATAAGATATATAAAATAGATAAGATATATAAGATAGATAAGATAGGTAAGATAGGTAAGATAGGTAAGAGAGGTAAAATCGATAAGATCGATAAGATCGATAAGATCGATGAGATAGATAAGAAAGAAAGATAGATAGATAGATAGGTAGATAGATAGATAGGTAGATGGATGGATAGATAGATAGAATAGAATAGAATAGATTAGATTAGATCAGATTAGATCAGATTAGATAGATGGATAGATGGATAGATGGATAGATGGATAGATGGATAGATGGATAGATAGATAGGTGGATAGACGGATAGATGGATAGGTGGATAGATGGATAGGTGGATAAGTGGGTAGATGGATAGGTGGATAGGTGGATAGATGGATAGATAGATAGATAGATAGACAGATAGATAGATAGATAGATAGGTGGGTAGGCGGATAGACGGATAGATGGATAGGTGGATAGATAGGTGCGATAGATTAGATAGAGAAGATAGATTGAAAATATTAGAAAGATTATGTAGACTAGATTGACCGGATGGAATAGATAGATTTGATCGGTTAGATAGATGAGATCGATTTGATAGAGTAGATAGGTTAGATGAGGTAGATTAGATCGACTAGGCGGGTTTGATGGATATAGAGCAGCATAGAACAGACTAGAATAGAATACGGTTGGATGCATAAGAATGAAATAGGCATAGAAAAAGAGGTAGAAATAGAATCATTTGAAGAATAGAGAAGAAAGATGTCTAGATCGATAAATCAGCTAGACTAGCCAGATTAGCTAGATTAGGTACGCTAGATAGATTAGGTCGATTATATAGAGTATAGGGTGGCTGGATAGATTAGATAGATTACGTGGAGTAGGTGGGTTAGAAAGATTAGATCGATTAGGCAGGTTAGCTACATGAGGTAGGATTGGTAGTTAGATTGATCAACAGATTCGGACGATTAATCAGATTAGATAGGTGGAAAGCAAGATAGGTAGATAGATTGGTAGACCTGATTGATCAATTGATTGTCAAGTTGGGTTTAGAAAGATCAGCCTAGAAAGATGGACAGATCGATCGATCTATGGATCAATCGATGGATAGATAGATAGCTAGATAGATAGACAGATGGATGGATGGATTGATCATAGATAGATTAGATAGGTTAGATAGATTAGATGGATTAGGTAAAGTAGATCGGTTTGGTAGATTAGATAGATTAGATAGATTGGGTAGAGTAGATTGGCTAGATGGATGAGGTAGAGTAGGTAGATTAGACAAAGTAGATGGGTTAGATCTATTGGATAGACTAGATTGATGTAAAAGGATGGAGAGGTTAGATAGATTAGATAGATTAGATTCAGGGTTTTACTGATTAGATCGATTAGAGCCTAGCGTAAATGGAATAGGCCGTAGGCAAATTAGATTAGATTTGGTTAGATTAGATTAGATTGGTTTAGACTAGTTTAGATTAGATTAGAGTGAAGTAGAGTAGAGTAGATTAGATGGTTAGCAAGATAAATAGATTGGAACGAATAGAGCGAATAGAAAGAATGGACAACTAGATAGATAAATCACAGACTTGCTGATACACTGCTTGAGTATGTGCACGCAGACTTGCTGCTACACTATTGGCTCGTCTGTTGCATGTGCATCTGCTACGCTACTTGCTCTTCTTTTGCTGCGCAGGCTTGCTGCTTTGCTACTGGCCTGCGCGTATAATTAGCACTGATGTGTATGGCTAAATTCCCCGAAATGTACGAAAAGACAAGCTGCTTGGTATGCAAGCGGATGGCAGACACCCGGCCACCCACCCGGCCACCCGGCCACCCGGCCACCCGGCCACCCGTCCACCCGTCCACCCGTCCACCCGGCCACCCGGCCACCCGGCCACCCGGCCACCGACGACACACCCGACCACCGGCCACGGCCAGCCGGCCATCCGGCCAGCCGGCCAGCCGGCCAGCCGGCTATCCCAACCACCCAGCCGGCCACGGCCACGGCCACGGCCACGGCCACACGGCCACACGGCCACACGGCCACACGGCCACGGCCACGGCCACGCACGGAAAAAAGCAATCCTCCTTAACTGCTGGAGCACGTGGTGAAGGTTCATCTGGAGGGGCCATCGAAGCGTCCGTCTGTAGTGGAGGTTGAATGTGGTGAGGTGGGTATGGAGAACTGGGCAAAGGTGTCGGTGGCGTAGTCGATGTAGGTGGTGTAGTCGAAGTAGGGGATGGAGCCGGAGGAGAGTGCCATGTAGGTGGAGCGGTGGGTGCCGAAGGAGCCGGAAAGGTCGACGGAGCGGTGTGCACCATAGTGGTTTCAGGGGCCATAGGTGTGGGCATGGTGGGTACGAGCTGTGGGCCTGGTACTGCATGAGGAGCCGAAGTCAATGAGGTGAACGGCAACGGTGTTGGGGCGGATGCAGACGGCATGAGCGAAGCTGAGGAAGACCATGTAGGATGCAATGACGAGGGATGTCCAAATAGATGTGCATTCTGCGATGATTGCGGCCACGTCGAAGATGGGTTTGCAGGCTGCGGTGGAGCAGGCCATGACGTTGGCGGAGTGGTCCACGGATACATCGCTCAAGTAGAACAAAACAGAAGTGGAAAATCACATACAGGATTCAGTCCCTGAATGCCTAAAAGGTCGTGCAATTATTCCCTGCACCGGGACCGTGGTCAAGTCTTGCCCCAATGGCATAAAACAGCTTCCAAGTTCCAACGAATTAGATGCACAATATGTTTCACCTCACCAGACAACCATCAAAAGAAAGAGACACCACACCTGAAAGTCGTGAGCCTGCCTGGTACTTGTATCATGACGTGATGCAATGTAGCTGCAAAAGTTGCTGCAAAACCGGAGGTTTCTGGCAATTCAGAACGGCTTCACAGTTGAAGAAACGCATCGGCGAGTAATCCCTGGGACCACAAGATCAGCGGGACAATCTCAAAAGGCTGGAAAACCGTAAGGCTGATTGTTGCCCTTTACTTAGACGAATTACTAAGTTAAAATGTGTGAATTCAGAATTCACGACTGTCAACACTCACCCTGAAAAGGGTTGCCTCAAATGGCTCCATGGCACCATGTCGGAGCCACCATGGAAATCACACTAGACAAGAATGGATCATTATATGATCCGGCAGGAACTGAATCCTGAAACATGCAAACCAGCCTAGATCGTTAGATTAATGAAGGAGCCACATGAGGTACTTCTCGAAAACGATGTAGGGCATCCAATATTGTCAAACGTAGTCTTAACCAGATTCCATAGAGTTTTGACCAGCATGTTGAAAATCCAAAATAATGTTTCGGCGACGATTTCCCAAAATGACCCAAAATTCATCGGCGACATGATCTCGGCGAAAATATGTCAAAAATCATAATACTGTCGGCGATATGGTTTCGGCGAAAATCTGAGGAAGGTTCTGATGCATGTAAATCTCAAAATTGATTCCAGATTGCGACAACAGTGCAGCAACAAGACAGCGTGTTCAACAGTTCAACTTGATTTCTGCAGGTACACAGTTGGACGTCTCCAACTGCTTCCCATGACATCACTAGCTTCGTTGGCCAGCGTCGTGATGCCATGCGCTGGCCCCCTGCAAATGTAAAAAGATTCCCTGCAAATGTAAAACGGTAAGAGTCAAAGAAGTTTTACATCTGTTCAGATGTTACACACACACACACAAACACAACTTTGTCACGCATAACTCTCTAGACGCGCCAACATTGTCACACACACATACACAACTCTGTCACACACAGATTGTCACACGCAACATTGTCGCACAAAAAATTGTTACACACAACTCTGTCACACACAGATTGTCACATGTTAAGATCACATGCGACGTTGGCAATATAAAACAGCAGCGACAAAATATATGTCCCCCCAGCTGCGACTTGGGGACGGGACTATATCTATATCTATGCATATATATATATATACACACACACACCCACATGCAGGTATTGGAAACCGGCCACGTTTCCCTTCACACTCAACGCCCACAGCTTCATTGCATCCTGGTCAGGACGTGAGTACCACACGCCCCTGCAAAAATTAAAGGCCTTACGTCTATTCAGATGGTACACACACTTGCTCAGAACTGTCAGTGCGAATTCTGTTGTGGAGTGCATCTGACGTGCAAAAACAATCCAGTTACACCTGACAGGAACAGGAGGGTGTTTGGTGTGGAGTGAAAGGAAAATTCTTTCGTCGCAACCTTGAAGAATGGAATAAAATCAATAGAAGCCAGGAAGAATCCCACAATATAAGCAGAAAATTGTAACGGACAAGAGATTCACCGCAGTCTCAGATTGTGCCAACTGTGCAGAAAGATAAATGAGAAGTCACCTTCATCCGTTCATGTGCTTAGTTCAAAAAGCCTGATGTGATTCTCGTTGAAAAACTGCATGGTGGTTCTTGGGTTAGCCACATCCCATCACGATCCAAAATTGCAGGTACGTTTGCACAGCAACTTGGATGGGTCTTCGTTGGCCCATGCCATCCGAGTGCCCATGGGCCCCCTGCGAAACTTAGAAGTTTTACATCTCTTCAGATGGTTCTCACACACACACACACTAGACAAGAACTGGATCATTGTAGTGATCCGTCGGGAACTGAATCCCAAAACGTATAATTGAACAAGATTGTTGAAGTAAGGTAGATTTGAGGCAATCGTACACATTCGAGAGGAGATTGTCCCGGTAGGGTTCTCGACCTAGCCCTTCGCCATTTCTGTGAAAAGCAAATGACGATGGACCCCTGCCATTTATTAGTTTAGGTGACCACCAGCTATTCAACAGCATCCAGATGCATCACCATGTGACCACCAGCTATGCATCGGCATCCAGGTGCATCACCATGTTTCCAAAAAGGCGAGACATACAGAATCGCCAAATGTGACCACCAGCTATGCAACATGGTTTCACTTGACCTTGCTCACCTACCCTAGAAAACGCATGACATGACATGACATGATAAACGGCAAGCCGGTTCTTGGGTTAGCCGGATCCCATACAGAGAGCAGGCACAGGTTCATGCGTCCATGAACCCTTCCACCACATCTTCCATAGCTTCGTTGGGCAACATAGGAAGATGGGCTGTTGCCCCTTGCCCCCCCCCTTTTACGCATGAAATGACAGAAATAGAAATTTTACATCTGTTCAGATGTTCCATGCACACACACATACAGACACACACGCACGCGCACACACACACACCAACGCGCATGCGCACAACATTGTCGCGCACGCGCACGACTCCCTTACACAAAGCATCTATTCATCTATGCAATACATGGACATGCTCTCCTTTGCACTGCATATTTTTTGACCGATCACTCTTCCAGCGCCTCCTTCGTCTTTCCTGCCTTTCCCATCTCATTTTCACACCTTTTCCGTGCTTCCTGGAAGAAGTTGACATGTGTTTTTCGGGTCCTTTGGTTTTTCTGGTCGTGTAATTCCCTACATGGTGGGCTTCTTGTTTTTTCGCTGCACTACCGCCTCGTCCTTCTCCCTCCTCCTCCTACCCTCCTTCCTGTCTATCACACTTCTCTGTCTCAACTCTCTCTATCCAGCATATATCTATCCACGTTCTCTATCAACTTATCTCTACCCAGCTTCTCTGTCTCAACTTCTCTCTCTCAACCAGCCAATTTATCTCTATCACATGTATCTCTATCCGCCTATCAATCAACTCACCTCTGCGAACGTACCTGCATCAACGCAGCTCCATCAACTCATCTCTGCCAACTTACCTCCATCAATGCAGCTCTATCAACTTCTATATCTGCCAATAGTGTTTGGGCAGGCGCGGCACTTCCTGCCTGTCTAGACTGCCTCTCTGAACCCACTCTGAACCACTCTGAACCAATGGTCTGTCTCTCTGCCTATCTATCTACCTATCCTATCCATCAATTCATCTATCTATATCCATCCAGCTATCTGTCTATGGATCTACCTGTCTATGCATCTATCTATTTTCACACCTATCAATCTCGATCTGGCATTCTTCATTCGCTTGCTTCATCCTAGCTCAGCACACTCCTGTTGATAATAATCGGAAAGCCCAACATGTGCGGTGATCTGGTGCTTAATTTTTAAACATGTGGTATACCTTGGTTGCGTCTTGACCGCTCTGAGCCTGGTCCACACCCAGCTCACAAACACAGCGCGTTTTGTAAGGTGCCCCCAGCCTTCTTCCAAACATCGGCCTGTTCTTTTGCAAGCCTTGCCTTGCAAGGGCTGTCAAGTGCTTACACTTTGCCACGGCGAAGCTTTGGGGAAAGAAGCTGGTCGCTTTCTGAAAGCTACGAATCTACAGGGTGATAGCCCTTCTGCGCCCCTTTTTGTCTGAGCCCTGCACCCGCAGTGCTCGCGCGCAGGCGACCAATTTTTTCCTGGAATCTTCTAATCGATTCTTGTCCTCATCGGACCGGCTGTATGCCAAAAGTGGCAAGAAAGGCACAAGTGTGTCAAGAGTTCACTGATGTCAAATTTAAGTCAAAGCACAAACAGCAGGGACATAGGAGGCATTCTTGGTGAGACAACTGCGACTCGCAACTGAAACAGTTAAGCCACCCCCCCTTGCTTATGCAGGATGTCTATAAGGCAACCAAAACAACTCTGAGAAAGCGCAGGTGCGCAAAAGCCACATGCAAGCATTATGAAAGCATGAACTTCTTCGTGAGAGTTCCACTCCTTCTTCACAACTGTGGTGTCGCTTATGGCACTGATTGCTACCACATCATCTTCGGCAGATGCTTCAGTGCCCCCGTCTGCCCCTGAAGTCTGCATGTGGATATGGGTGATATGGGTGATGGATACGATGTTCTCATATAGTGGTTGTCAATCTACTATAGCAACAAGATGCAATTGAAGACATTTCGCACATATCTACCGACATAAAACTATATATATATATTCGAATGCTCCTACAGCAGCTGCAGAAACACATGTTCTTTAAGGTTTTTTTAGGTTTTCCCATTCCCAAATGCGCCGGGGCAGATTGTATGCAAGTTGTATGCAAACTAGGTGTGGGGTTGCGCAACCGTTTTCAACATCAAGTGTCCTAACTAGCTCTTTTTTATCTGAAAAAAGTATTTCAGGACACTTGTTGAATCTGGTCTCCAACTATATCTACGTGAGTTGATCTGTGTGAAACCCTAAATGAAACCTTAAGGAAGCCCTTAATTATTAATGAGACCCTAAAAGAACCCCTAAATGACATCCTAAAGAAGCCAAAAACGACACCCTAAAGAAACCCTAAATAAAAACCTAAAGAAACCGTAAAGAAACCCTGAAAAGACCCTGAAGAAACCCTAAATGAAACCCTAAAGAAACACTAAATGACACCCTAAAGAAACCCCAAAAATACCTTAAAGGTACCCCAAATGAAACCCTAAAGAAACCTTAAAGAACCCAAAAAAAAAACTAAAGAAACTCTAAATGAAACCCTGAAGAAACCCCAATGAAACCCTAAAGAATCCCTAAATTACACCCCAAAGATACCTTAAAGATACCCTAAATGAAACCCTTAAAGAATCCTGAAGAAACCGTAAAGAAACCCTTTAAAAATCCTGAAGAAACCCACATGAACGTCTGAACCACCAACATGTAGCAAATACCATTCAAATGAGAGGCTGAAGTGCCAAAATGCGGCAAAAACATGAGCAAATCTCTGAAACCAAGGAAAAATCACTGAAGACCATCAAGAAATCCATGAAAACCATCCAGGCATCCTTGAAAACCATGGGAAATTTGGTAAAAAACAAAATGTTGCAAATACTGTCCAAATTTGCGTTTTTAGCACCCCACATTTGCGATTTTAGCTCCGAAATGCTGCAAAAAATATGCAAATAAGAGATTTTTGCTCCAAAATGCAGCAAATAGCACACACATGAGAGACTTTAGCTCCACAATAGCTAGGAAAGCTGCCCCAGACTGAAAAAAAAATGCCAAATTAATTCCGCGCCCAATCTCAACTGTGAAGGTTTTGTGTGTCGGTTTTGTAGGAACAACCCTGCATGCCGTTTCGCGTGGCGGGCTTGACGCTTGTCGAAATTCAAACGCGCCTGATTGTGAGTCGAAAAATGGCATGACAGAGGCAATATTTTTTGCGTGCACCATTGTCTTTTCAAGGTGGCTCCATTCTTTTAGGGCAGGATACATGGGGCGAGGTCCAAATTCATTTTCCGTGGCAGGCGCAAAGCTTTAGGGGTGCGGTGCTGCGTGCGAATTGCGGGCGGATTGCCGCACAAAGAATGTTGCATGAACTTTCCTGGGAGCTTACCGCCACAGTTTTGAAGTCAATTGGCTGCTAATTAACGTCAAATAATGCTTACGCCACCAAATAGCCTCAAATAATGCTTATATGGTATATAGCGTCAATTAGTCAAACTCAATTGAATGCAACTCACAAACTGGGGTCTGCCTGGTTTAAATGCCTCTCACCAATATTTCATTCCTCTCTCTGTAAACATATCTTGCTTGGACATATGTATCCTTTTTTAAATACAAGTAGTGCCCGGGCAAGCCGAGGTTTCAAAAATTCAAGGCCTATAGCCTATAGAGCAAAAAATGGAATGTGCCTGTAGGGTGTGGGCAAGCCTTCTGTGCTGTGCAGCAACAAACTCTTGACATCTCAGCCCTGTGACATCTCTCTTCAAGTTCCATTTCATTTCACCTGATCTCATCTCACTGCAGCTTCTCCAAGCTTTTCTCATCGCAACCAACCGCCATTCATCTCAACTCATCTTAGCTTTTCTCAGCTCTTCGCTCCAAAAACCTGCTCCAAAACCGAGTCTTGGCGCCAATTTTGAAGCTTAAAAGTAAAAGGACATGAAAGGCATGGCCGCAAGCTTGGCACAATCTCGTGCTAGACTACCCCTCAAAAACTGCAACTTCAACTTGCGAAAACGAAGCTTCCGGGCGAGACACCCCTCAAAAACTTCAAGTTTACAAAACGACACCTGAAGGGGCAGTTACAGTGCGGGGTCAATTCGAGAATGATCCCAGCATAGCGGGGACCGTCTCGCACACGCGCGGCAGACCTTCCCCATCCATCTTCCGAGGCATGTTTGGTGCCGCAAAACATACGATTTCGCGTATCCCCTATCCCTCAAGAACGCATGTCGTGCGAGACTTCCTTCTAAAAATGAAAGCTCAAGTTGTGAAAACGAAGCTTTCGTGCGAGACATCCTTCAAAAACTGGACGTTGAACATTGCAGTGACAATCATTGCAGTGACAGTCATTGCAGTCAAAGCTCCGCAATACAAAGTATAGATTTCAAAACTGTCTTTGAACATCTTTGAACATATTTGATTTATTGATAGTGCAAATGTTTTGTTTGAAACATATGATAGATACAAATTCCTGATATGTTGCTGATGACTCCTTCAATGCTGTATCCGGTTTCGTGGTTGAAAAAGATCGGGCTTTCTCAGTATCTGGGAGTGTATCAAAAGCGTCCAAGAGGAGTCTTGCTGCACACTCTCACAAGGCTGTCAAAGAGAAAGCGTGTCTTATTTTTGTATACAAAAATAACAAGTATCTCACAAAAATAAGAGCCCTCGAGGACTAGTGTCCTTAGACAGTCTCAGAAGAGTGTGTGGAGAGACTGTCTTACAAGCGTGTCCTGCAGGAGTGTCACACAGGAATGTGTGAAAAGAATGTCTTATGAATGTGCGCCCCAAAAAACATCTTAGGAGATTGTCAGATTATCTTCAAAACGTGTCGTAACGAAGATGTCCGTACAAAAGTGAAATCAAAAAGTTCTCAAAAGGTCTCAGAAGAGTGCTTTCAAAGAGTCTCACACTCAGAATGTCTCAAGGATGCCTCAAGGATGTCTCAAGGATGTCTGGGAAGACTGTCAGTGAGAATGTCAGAATGTCAGTGTCGAAGAAGGCCAAGACTGTCAGTCGAGTGTCTGCAAGGCAAAGAATCCTGGCACCCGTCTTTCGCGGGTCGATCTGATGGTTCGTAATTTCTTCTTCTGCAGAAGGCTCCTGCTTTGGCTTGTGCGCGCTGGAGCCGCTTCAAAAATAGGAAGCTTGCTTCATCTGCTTCATCGGTTGCTCCCAAAGCAAGTCTGAACTTAGGAAGGTATGGGCATACGCTGCTCTGTGAAGGAATGGGGTTTTATCTGGAAGGTAACCAACATGTTTTGTTTTGAAGATGAAGTTGCCTCTTGAAAATTTAAGTAATATCGCACATGCTCAAAGGACTCTCTCAAGAAAATGTTACACTGTAACAGTCTGTTAATGTTGCTTACACTGTTACAGACTGTTACAGACTGTTACACTTCTGTTACACTTTCTTATGGGAGCACTGGAGTAGCTTCACGTGTGGTACATGACCTCAATGGAACGCGGAACTCGTCCATCGTCCTAAATGGATCTAAAATATCTAAATGGTACTTTTTTTTGGACGAACTGTGACGAACTAGAGACTTTTTTTTGTTTTTTAGAGATTTTTTGGACGGCTCTTTGAACATGGCTCTTGCAAGAGCCTTACTTTGGAGAAACAATGCTGCACCAGGAAAGCTGCATCATGCTTTAGAGATACTGAGCTATTGCTTTTTCTTGATGAAAATGATTCAGGAATTTCCGACATGCTTCATATTTTTAAGTAATGCATCCTTCGCTGGAGCAGATTTCTTTGGCTTGAATGTTGCATCCAGGACTACTACATGTCCTCCCTACGCTCAAGAACTCTTGCCAAGAAATACAAGATAATACATGTGTTCTGATGTATTCTGTCTACAAGTATTGCACTTAAGGAATGCTTATAACTATAACAATACTATAGCAGCAATGCTGTACAATGGCGCACTACAGAGACGATGTCTCCTTCATGAGTCTGTACGGGACGGATGTTAGCTCTTGCCATCTTTTGAACGAGTCTCTGGCTCGCATGATGAACCAAATGTGTATTCAAAATGGAGAATGCTTTTTGATGAATACCAATATCCTCTTCAAGGCAGAAACGACTGTGTTAAATGAATGCCAGGTGTGAATTCATGGTTGCAAACTATCAAATCATTGCTACACCTTTTGATGTGAAAATGATAGTGCTCAAAGATTGAACACAGTCAAATACTCTTCATAGATCCTTGTGAGGAATTGCCAGGAATTGCGAGGAATTGCCGCATTTTCTTCTAAGAATGATTTCTCGTGCGCGATCGACCAAATCCCTTTGCTCTCGTGCGATTTGTTTCAGGAAAACGCTCTTCTTTTGTCGGTGGAATGTTGACCTTGGGACATGTGTAACACCCTGTGTAACACCCTGTGTAACACCCTGTGTAACACCATGGTACCAACAGATCGAAGTACCCCGGCTTCGACTTCGACTTTGACCGACTTTTAGGGACTTAGGCAGGTTCAGCCACTGGGCAGGTGAAACTTTGGGGTGAGACAGAGCTGGGAGGAGGTGCAGGATAGCGCCTATGTCAACAGCAAAAGAAACGAATGAAATAAAAAGAAATAATAAATCTAAATAAGAAATAATAAGAGCAAGAATCAAAAGAAAACAAACCAAAACTCAAGAAAAAGAAAAAACAGAAAAAGAATCGAAGATTTTTCTGTGGAAGGCTGCGGGAACTGCCCTCTCCGGCCCAGGAACTTTGTGACACTGACATCCTTGTCATCGCCATCCACTTAGCTCAGCAAACAAGTAATCTAAGTTATCTCTATCTCATTATATCTCATTTATGTGCATCAAAACTGTCTCTATCAAACTTAGCTCTAAACTTGCTCGACGGAAACTTTTATCAAACATATCCCTATCGAACCGACCTCTACAAGTCCTACCTTCGTCAAAAACTATCAAACTTTTCGCAACGTGTCCCCATGAAATCTACCTAGAATCTACCTCTATCAAGCCATATCAAGCCATATCAAGCCATGTCGAGCTCTCTGTGGGAATGGCGGTTTGACTTCGGGGCTTCAGGCTTTGGATCGGCATGAAAAGAATTGATGTTCCACTGGTTCGGAAGGGGTTCATTATTCATGATATTTCATGATTATGACATATAACATATCATGATGACATATTAAATACATATTATGACTTCGAAAAAGAATTACTGCAAAAGAAAAACGTCGGTCTTCGAGGCTGCTTGCTCGCGCACAGACACATACACACACAAACACACTTGGCTGTGTATTAATTGATACCGCAGATTTGTTGAGCACATCTGGTGGACCTTCAAAACATTCAATATCATTCAATATCATTCAATATCATTCAATCCTGTTGAAACGTAATACAATATTTATACATCATTTCCATATTTCTTTCTGTTTAAACGAAATCTCTTCCGTCGCAACTGCGCGCACCACGCTCTGAGGCCCTGGCCATCCGTGCAACGGCAGCCTATGGCCTCAAGGACACAAGGACACAGGGAAGAACAGTTCTAGAAGATTTTAGAAGATTTTATTTAGACAATGTTTAGACAATAGGCCTTAGTTTATAGAACCATATAGAACCATATAGAACCAAATATAATACATAGAAAAGTTTATATATGTTTATAATTGTTTATATAGTATATAGATGTATATAGTTTATACATCATGTTTAATCATGTTTACACATCATGTTTCAACTAGAACATAGGGTTCTGTGAATGTTAATAAGATTTAATAAATGTACATGCATGTGCCAGTGCATGTGCATGTACCAGTGGTGCCAGGCCGTGCCGGGACGGAAGTTTCAGAGACTGATTAGACGTTGATAGGATGAGATGCAAAATGACGAAATGACGAGAAACCGTAATTTAAAAAACTAGTTTTCCATTTGAACATTTTTTTCATTTGAAATTACAATTTCATCTGTCCATGTTCTTTTTGGAACCATGTCATGTCCATTTTCATGTTCAGGTTAGGTTCATTTCATGTCATCAGCGTGCGCACGGTTCGGTGTTTCGGCTTGAGGAAGCTACAACTTATCTGTATGCCTGTATGACCTACCTATAATGCTGTACAGTTTCTGTACCGTTTTACATCCAGGAACGGCTGCGTTCAACGGTGAACACGGTTCCTATTGTGAATTTCGCCAAAAATTTGCCCAAAAAAGCGAAGTTCTGTGATGTGTAGGACACAGGAACTGCAGTTGCCTGGCTTTGGCTTGGCTTTAGCACAAGTGTAGACAATGTTCATGTGAAATCTCTCATGTCAAAGGCCCCCCGACATCCCCCAAAAAGGCATGAAACCTGAGAAGGGGGGAACGAAAGTCAGCATCCCATCTACCCCTATTTTCCCCCAATGATTTTTCACCCAGAAAGTCTTCTTGCACCCCCTGCGCTGTCTTCATCTCAGAATGCACGGTTCCCCTGGTTCATCATGTTCTTTCTATTGGCTCAGTTTCTACTCTGTTCTGTGTCACTGTCCGAAGTAATGCTGACATCTGTGCATATCTGTGCACCATGTGAGTTACTCTTTTGATCTCTTTTGCTTCTGGTGTGATCTTATTGGCAAGATCTTTTGCTTCTGATATATCATGCGTTCCTGGATTCGTTCTCTGATGTGCATTGGTGTACATGCGAGATGCTAAGAGATGCTAAGAGATGCTAAGACTTCTCGCTCGTCTGTTTCTCGACTCCCGTTCGGTTTCCACATCCGACTCTCGCTGAGGATCCTCACGCCCATCCCCACACACTCCGAGCGCGCGCCGCGCGCCACATCGAATGAATTGGTCGATTTGAGCCCAAAAACGCGCCAAATATTTTTTTGCACAGAATGAAAAGCGCCAAAAGCGCCCCGCAAAGCATCTCGAAGCCTCCTTCTGTCCTATCTTCAGTGACGCACCCGGTTCGACGTAAACGCCACGGATCAGAAGAGAATGGCCACGGGAATGTAAATGATGTAAATGACGTCAAGGCCGCAGATGGTGCTATGATGTGCTACGTAAACAATGTCAACCCAACATGATGGAAGAAAGTCGGCTGGGAAACTTCCATCGTTTCTTCGAATTTAATCCAAGCACATGGAATGCTACCTGGGTGCATTACTGGTTCTGCGGAACGATGTTTGCGTCATAAGATCTCGAGAAGCGTCCATGTGCACCTGACCTTTGACCTCCACGATGACAGAGATTACTACTAATATCATCTAATATCTACTAATTACAGTTTAATGTGTTTAATTACACGACATATGACATTCTAATATATTCTAATATATTCTAATATATTCTAATATATTCTAATATATTCTAATATATTCTAATATATTCTAATATATTCTAATATATTCTAATATATTCTAATATATTCTAATATATTCTAATATATTCTAATATATTCTAATATATTAGACATATATTCTAATTACACATTACACCTTGGTATCCCTTGGTATCCCTTGGTATCCCTTGGTATGTCATGGAGCGTCAATGGAAACAAACGGAGCCACACGGAACCACGTCTGAACCACGTCCGAACCACGTCCTTTGCAAGTTTCTTCGCAGCTTTCGCCATTGCCTTTTCCACGTCCCCATCTTCAACCTGAGACTCTCAGCAACTGTCAAGCAATTCTCATAGATGTCAACGTTCACTCTCAGATCTCTCAGCAACTCAAAGAAACTGAGATGTCTTGAGATGTTTTGCATTCTATGAACTGAATTTCACGAGTTCCTGACCATCGACACGTATCCCAGAACAGTTCCATCCTGCTCCAGTTGCAACGTCAGTTGCTGTCCGCACTTCGTGTATCTTCGTGCACGAGTCTCGTCACGAGTCGTTTCGTGTTGCAACGTTTTGAGTTCCGTGTCGGTCCTCCTGCTCCACCTTGGCCCACAGCAGTTGATCTGCTCTGAACCTGGAAAAACAAAACAGATCAGACAATAAATTTGTTAAATGATAAATTTGTTAAAACATGTTAAAACAATAAAACAATACATTTAACAAATTGTAAATTTATAAATTTGATAAACAAATTGTTTTAAAAAGTAAATTCACCGAATGTTTTGTTTTCCAAACTTCAAATTTATCGAAATGTTGAATATGTTCAGAATTCTAACTCCGTTTGAAGTTTAAAGAAAAATTGGACTTTTGTACTTAGGAACCAGGTGGCCTACCTTTTCTTGAAAAAAAAACAACTTAAAGAAAATTTAGAGAAAGAAAATTTAGAGAGTTCTGCCTCTAGATACAAAAAAACAAGCGATCGAAATTTCAAATTCCAACAAGTTTCTTCTGCAACTTCTATTTCTAACACATTTCTCAATTGATATTGAACTTTGGAATAAATCGGAAACAAAGTCGAAATGGAAGTACTCACAAGCACTCACAGGTTCGAAGAGACGATCCAAAACAGAAATTATTTGAAAATCATTTAGAAATTTTATGAAATATTTAATATATATTTAATATATATTTGGGGATCGTCTTCGGATCGAATCGTCTTCGATATTTTGGGATTTCCATTGCGTTGCCTTGGATGCGGATCATAAGAGTATAACTTGTAGGAAATCAGTGAAATCTGCGGTTATCATTGCTGCATACTCCGTCTGCAAAAATGCGGACATGTGTTAAAAACATGATGGGGCCCACTGGAAAACGCACGGGGTTATCAAATTTCACGAAACAAATTTACACATGAACGTCATGAACACACATGTTGAACATACATGTCGAACATACATGTCGAACATGCGGTGTATATCGGCATACGATTTACGGACCTGGACGTACAATCACCCCTTTCTGCACTTGTAGAGTCTTGTAGATTGCCCACCGATAGGGGGTTTTGTTTCCCCTATTTTTTGCGCAGTCTGCACTGGAGATGGCTTAGCATTCAGTACTGCATAGACTGTGTTGCATTAAAGTTAATCATTTTATCATTAAAGAACCCATTGCGATACGGCAAAACTTCCTTGAAATTTGCCACACCTCTTTTTGCTTTCTGTGCAATCCACCATTGGGTCTGAAAAATTGTCAACCTCAGCATCGAGTCAGGCCCAAGGAACGCAACATGCACAATGCGGGCAGCAGAAACGAAACGAAATCAAAGATATTCAAAGATGTTGGTTTCTATGTGGTTTCTGATTTATTTCCGGACAACCTGTTGGTTTCACTTGCCAGTGCTGGCTCAACAGCAGAAAATCGCCTGTGTTGCAGAAACAAACCTGTAGCCTATGTGGAAACAGCTATGGAAAAAACAGTTTGAAATGCGTCAAAATGTATATACATACATACATGTCGTAATACGAAGGAATATGTATACATGCGTAGATTCATATGTAATTATATATATATATTATAAAATGGTGTTTTGTAACCACAACACTATGCGGGGTTCTTGTTGTTTGCGCTGCATCCACCTTCTCTTTCTCCTCATCTTCCTTCTCTCTATCTCAACTCTCTCTATCAACTTATATTTATCCACCTTCTATCAATTTATCTCTACCCGACTTATCTTTATCATTCTATGTCTCAACTTCTCCAACTTCTCCAACTTCTCTGTCACTTATCAACTCTCTGCCAACTTGTCTCGCTCTGTCAACTTCTGTGGCGGCTTGGCGCTTGCCTCTCTTGGCTTCGCAGAATGCTTCGACATTTCGACATTTCGACATTTCGACATTTCGACATTTCGCCATCGACTCTCGCTCTTCGACCCTCGTTTCGAAGTGCCTATGTTCGCCCCGAGAAGGTCGCCCAAATGCTGAAAACTCCCCGCCATCGTGCAGGTCCCGAGGAAATGTAAAGAACCTTTCTTCAAGGACGAGTAAAGTCTAAACAAAAGTTTGAGTGCGATCCTTTCCCTAGATTTCAAGATAGATCGATCAAAAGATCAACAAATAGACAGACAGACTAGATTAGGGTTGATTTGATTCGATTAGAATAGATTGGACTAGACTAGACTAGATTAGCTTAAATAGACCAGACCAGATAGATAAAATATAGGTAGACAGATAGATAAATAGGTTAATAGGTTAATAGATTGATGTATGAGGGGGGAGGGGATCGGGTTTTTTACACGGCAGTAATCTGCATAACAGCGTGCATAAGCAAGATAGAGCAAGACAATAGAGAGAAGCAAGAGAGAGCAGATAGAGCGCAAGAGGAGAGGGAAGCAGAGAGGAGCAAGGAGAGCGCAGAGAGAGCAAGGAGAGAGAGAGAGTAGAGCGAGATGGAGAGCAAGAAGAGCCAGGAGAGAGAGAGAGCACGAGGGCAAGAGAGAGAGAGAGGATGAGAGCGCAACAGAGAGCAAGAGATGAGCGCAATGAGAGTAGGCCAAGAGAGCGCGCCAAACAGAGGCGAAGAGAGAGAGAGAGCCAAAGGAGCAAGAGAGAGCAAGAGAGAGGCAAGAGAGAGAAAGTAGAGGAAGAGAGAAAGAGAGAGCAAGAGAGAGAGAGAGCAAGAAGAGAGCGCAAGGAGGAGCAAGAGAGGCAAGATGAGAGCAAGAGAGAGCAGAGCTAGAAAGAAGAGCAAGAGGAGGAAAGCCAGAGAGAGAGAGAGAGAGAGAGAGAGAGAGAGAGAGAGAGAGAGAGAGAGAGAGAGAGAGAGAGAGAGAGAGAGAGAGAGAGAGAGAGAGAGAGAGAGAGAGAGAGAGAGAGAGAGAGAGAGAGAGAGCAAGAGAGAGAGAGAGAGAGCAAGAGAGAGCAAGAGAGAGCAAGAGAGACCAAGAGAGAGCAAGAGAGAGCAAGAGAGACCAAGAGAGACCAAGAGAGACCAAGAGAGAGCAAGAGAGAGCAAGAGAGAGCAAGAGAGACCAAGAGAGAGCAAGAGAGAGCAAGAGAGAGCAAGAGAGAGCAACAGAGAGCAAGAGAGAGCAAGAGAGAGCAAGAGAGAGACAGAGAGACAGAGAGACAGAGAGAGAGAGAGCAAGAGAGAGAGAGAGAGAGCAAGAGAGCAAGAGAGAGAGAGAACCAGAGCAAGAGCAAGAACAAGAGAGAGAGAGAGAGAAAGAGAGAGAGAGAGAGCGAGAGAGAGTGAGAGAGAAGAGAGAAGAGAGAAGAGAGAAGAGAGAAGAGAGAAGAGAGAAGAGAGAAGAGAGAGAGAGAGCAAGAGAGAGAGAGAGAGCAAGAGAGAGAGAGAGAGCAAGAGAGCAAGAGAGCAAGAGAGCAAGAGAGCAAGAGAGCAAGAGAGCAAGAGAGCAAGAGGGCAAGAGAGCAAGAGAGCAAGAGAGCGCAAGAGAGCGCAAGAGAGAGCAAGAGAGAGCAAGAGAGACAAGAGAGAAAGCCAAGAAGCAAGAGGAGAAAGCATAAGAGAGAGAGAGAGAGAGGGAGCAAGAGAGAGAGAGAGAGCAAGAGAGAGCAAGAGAGAGCAAGAGAGAGCAAGAGAGAGCAAGAGAGAGCAAGAGAGAGCAAGAGAGAGCAAGAGAGAGCAAGAGAGAGCAAGAGAGAGCAAGAGAGAGCAAGAGAGAGCAAGAGAGAGAGCAAGAGAGAGCAAGAGAGAGCAAGAGAGAGCAAGAGAGGATAAGAGAGAGCAAGAGAGAGCAAGAGAGAGCAAGAGAGAGCAAGAGAGAGCAAGAGAGAGCAAGAGAGAGCAAGAGAGAGCAAGAGAGAGAGCAAGAGAGAGCAAGAGAGGATAAGAGAGAGCAAGAGAGAGCAAGAGAGAGCAAGAGAGAGCAAGAGAGAGCAAGAGAGAGCAAGAGAGAGCAAGAGAGAGCAAGAGAGAGCAAGAGGGAGCAACGATATATAATATAGATCAATATATAGCAAGGATATTAGATAGAGGCAATGAGAGATCAAGAGCATGATAAGAGGAGACAAGGAGGAGGCAAGGAGAGATCAATATATATCAATATATATATATCAATATATCTCAATATATATCAATATATATCAATATATATCAATATATATATATATCAATATATATCAATATATGCGAATCGGTGATTGTCTGTCCGATTATGTCCTGATAGTCAATGTCAAAGTGGATGTTCCAGTGATGACGTTACAAGGGCATCAGCTTCCGCATTGCAATTGTTTTCTCTGACGCTGCAGTGGGTCTTGAGCCAAAGAGGTCGGTTTCATGTACCCCTTTGGCTTTGGATCTTAGAGTGCCTAATGGTGATAATGTACACTGACCCGTAGCCTACACTCTATTCGCACCCCCCACGCATGGCCAACTTTGTCGGCCACGCGCAAAGGAGTGTCCCTCGAATTGATCCACTACATCTGCAGCTGTTCATTTATTGAATTATGGAGAGCTAAAGTCCGTTCAGAACTTCATATCTACATGGCGGCTTGCTACAATCTCTACCCAAAAAGATGAAGGTACTGTTCACGTGCATGTAGACACGACGTAGTCGGTGTCTAGCATTGAGGTTCGTCCAATGTGGCGTAGCCAGCATGGAGTCTCACTCAAGCATGTGAATTAAAAAAAAAATCAAAACACAAAGTTGACTATGGAACTAGAAGTTTACCTCCCCGTCCCTTCGTCGGTTGAGACGTAGACCGCTGTAGAAACTCAGCGTTTCATGCAATGATATTCAAAAAAATGTGTGTTTCTAAATTAGCCGGCTCAGAGTCCTCTCAGAAATCATCCAAAATGAAGTAGAGGTAAATCTCGAGCAATGATTGCATCCTCGCATCGCCAGGTTCAATCAGGACCTATGCAGAGGTCAGATCGCTTAATCATCTATATCCCCATCCATAGTATCCCTGCTGGTTCCAGTCTCCGCCACGGTGTGAATAAGATCTTCCACCTTTTCCTTGGTCCTTTCCACCCTTCTTTGGCGGGGTAACTGGAGCTTGTTTTGGCTGAGGAGCGGTTTCAACTGTTCTCCATGTCGCTGACGATGATGCTTTCGCTTTCGACACTCTTCCCAGTGCTGGTGCAGCTTTCGGGGCTGCTTTCGATTTGCCAGCGGCTGGATTGGTACGTTCACGATCAGCAGGAGTCGGGGTATCAGCAATCGCAAGTATGTGAGCTTCGGACAAGTGGATGCCCCACCTTGGTCGTTGATCTTCCCGTTGCTTGATGTGATTGTAGTCATCGATCGCATCATATAGCTTTTGGAGTAGAGGTCGTGGCAATTGTCGGCCATTCTGAAGGATCAGGTGTAAAAGTGATATTCTTCGAAGTGGCGGACGAAGAGCACACACAATGTCAACTGGATTCAGTGTGATTGTGTCTTGAAAGTCAACGTTCCTGAAGAAATAAACAGCATTTACCCTATATGCACCTGCAATGATTCTTCTGACCATGACGTCTTGTCGGTCAAGGGCGTCGCGGGCCGCTGTGGTCTTTCTCATCTCATCCATTGTGGTGTCACGTTTCGACAGCTTCTCCATCTCCTCATCAAAGAATATGTTTTGCAAGTCATCATACGTGTAGCCACATTCAAGGGTATATATGAGAAGTCTTTTGAGTACCACTGCCCCATAGTATTCATTGACGAATCCCTCTTCTCCGATGTCGTCCTTTTGATTTGGTCGGCCGATCTCTTTGTAGAGCTCTTTCATCTGTTGTGCAGTTGGTTCAATGAGTTCACCATTTTCATCCTCGCCCAGGTAAGGTGTCCTTGAATCCAGGTCCATCCTGAATTTCTGGTTCTGTTGAAAATGTTTCCATGCCGTCTCGATGTCTCCACAGAAGTTCCGTTGGAATAGTCTGTAGATCCTGACGATATGTAATCCAATCTGCAACAGGAGGATCTTGATGAATTCTGGCTGAGCGTCTCCAATTGTGCAAGGTTCGATCGGTAGGACCTTTGATCCAAACTCAATCCGCTGCATCCACTTGGGGTACTCAATCACTGCATCACGAGCTTCTCCAGCCTCGTACTCTTCAATGTTGATTTCATCGACCGCTTTCTCTTCATCATCATTCTCATCGGTCGGTTTTCCTTCTTGATTGAGAAATTTGTCGACCTCATCTTCTTCCCTGAAGTCTCTTTTCTCATCATTGATGTCGCCCTTCTTCGAGGCTTGATCATCATCTCCTTCCTCTGGTTGAGTTTCTTGTTCTGGACTCTTCATGGTGACATCATCATCATCTGGCATCACCTCGTCGTCATCATCATCACCTGTCAAATCGATCTTTACCTCCTCCCATGCTTTCTTGACATGGTCTTTGAGATCTTCTTCTCGATGATGCGATTCGGCACTTGGTACTGTAGCCACGGTGATCTTGATGCGTTTCCTCCATCCATGACTCACCAAAAATCCTTTGCACATCACACAAATCGATAATGGCGCAGGGGTCTCCATCAGACATGCGGGGCATAGTCGATGGTCCTCTTTGCTAGGGTGATGAGTGACTGCCAATAATGAAATTGCATCATTCCAATCCGGATGTCCAGGGAACAATCTGTGAGTATGACTGAAGTGACCGGTCCTGATATCGACAAGTTTTCGAAGTTCGTCTAGATCGGGTGATGATTCTTCAGGCACAATGTTTCCAATGAGCTTGTCAAATCGTTCAATGGTGGCCACCCTCTTCGCGCCTTGCACAGAAAGAACAAGTTGATCTCTTCCCTTCGTGATCATGAGACGGTAGTAGTCCTTTTCTCTCCAGTCGTAATACCAAACCGCATCGAATGATTCGAATGGAATTGTTTCTTGGACCAAAATGTGTCCGTCTGCTGATAATCGAGGGGAGAACTTGGCGATGGAATCGTACGTGATGTAGATGTAGACAAGATCAGTTTGATCAATCTTCCTGAATCTCAGCACCATTTGACTTCTCACATCCCACGGCGCAAATGGCACGAAGAATGTATTGATACGGTCGCCTCCTCCTCCTGGACGTAGTCCTTCTCTGAAGATTTGAGCGATGTTGTCAAATGTGGTGCAGTGAAATCCTCCTCCAAGAGTGTATCCTACTCCAGGGTTCATCTGATAGGAAGTCTTCTTGTCTTCGATGTGCACACCGCCTTGAACTCTTGAATGCGCCATAGGGGCACGGATTGCCACCGGCCAAAGCCAAATCTCTCGATCTGCTGTGCCGATCTCCAACCTCAGTGTTTGTCGATCAAGTCTAGAGGTCAATCCATCATTGAAGTTGTTCATGATGTGTTCCAACTCACCTTTCGTGACCTTGAGTCCTAGCACTTGTGCTCGGATTCTCTTCGTTTGCTTGTACTCAGTGAAGATCACTCTCTGGAAGTTGTTCCATCTCTCAACAAGTATCGGGTAGTTGACGTAGGCCGTTCCAGCCAAAGTATGTTGGTCTTTCCAAATGGCATCGTACTTCAAGATCGACTCAACATTGACCCAACCTGCCTCGTCGCATGGTAGTCCACGGTGATTTCGATTGTCTCTGACGCAACCCACGGAGTGGCGTAGCGCTGCATTGAATCTTTTTGACAATTCAACTATCCATGGCGGATTTTCCCACTTGTTGCCCATCCACTCATTCTCGCCATATCGATGCACCTTGCACCAGCCCATTCCAAGATATTCTTCTCCGTTGATGCGGGCAAGTTGAAGTTTACCGATGTTGTGGCCATGTGTGAATGGTTGGATGTACTTGAAATTCCAGTTGTTTCCATGTTGTTTTCTTTCTTCAGTAAGCCATTTTACATAAGCATCATGATCAAGGGGGTTCCAAGCGTTCAGCTCTTCAATGGTCGGCAAAACAGGCGGGGATTCCTCAGCCGCACGCTCAATCAGCAAGTCAAGCTCATGACGATTCTTCACACCTCGGCTAATTGGGTTGACTTCGACACCATTCACTAAGTATTGTCCTCCTTCTTCACGATCACCAATGTCGTACATAAAGGCTGACTGACTGTAGAAGCACTTGGTCACTTCCTCTTTCTCAGTGAATCTGGTTCTTCCCCAACGCTTTCCTCGTGGCATGACGTTCTTTGGGAGCTTGTCTTTTCTGCCTCTGGTTGCAGCTTTGGATCTTTCGGATGATGATGGGGATTTGGACTTCTGATCCATGATCAACCTCATGCGCCATATGGTGTCCTTCATGTTCTCATCATCTGGTGTAGTACATTCGTCAATGCCATGTCTTCCACCACAAATGAAACAATATTGAACATCCAATGCATCTGAAATCAGCTTCTCAAAACGATCACGGATGTCACGCACCTCGGTTCGGCGCTTCTTCGCTTCTGAAGGTTGTCCCCCCATGCCATCTTCCTCCTCCTCAATCTCGATGTCACCAGCTCCGGCATCGGTTTCTCCTGAAGTTTGTTCTGCTCGAGGGCCCCGCGCCGTAGGCGTCGTGGTCTCCTCATCAGGTTCATCAACTTCATCCACCTCTTCATCGCTTGATGAGACCTCAATCATTTCAGGGTGGTCATCGTAGTTGGCTTCTGGGAGCACCGGCATTCTGGTGATCTTCTTCTGCATGAGTAGGTCAAAAATTCCTGCTTCTTTCAAGATGGTAATCACCATGTCATTCTCGACCGGCGGGATGTATGCTTTCCTGGATCGGTTTCGCTTTGTGTTGATGGTGTCGGTAGGTCGACATGAACTGCTGAATAGCCAAAACGACTCTTCCAGTCCTGCGAGGCAACTGTCAAGGTTTGCCCCCATCCAGCGAACATAGTAGGGAATTGAATACCCAGATCAAGCATTCCAAGCCAGAATTCGAAAATGTCGCCGACATACTCAGCTGTTGCAGTTGGATTGATCATTGATTCGATCTCCTCCTTGGTCAGCACGGTCTTCATGTAGTCATGATAAGCGACGTTTCCACCATCCCAAAGCAGTCTGTAAAACCATCGCATTCGGTGCATTCCGCCTCCGCAATCCTCTGTTCGAGTTTCACGTTGTACAGTGAACTGGGGTAACAGGTCTCGTCTGCATTTCCCTTTCACCATGTATGCAGGCATTCGGATGGCACCTCGATGTGATACCTGCTTGAGCACATCGCTTGTAGTCCTGTATCCTGAAAGCATTGCAAGTGTCGCAGTGACCAGGAATCCACGGAGGTCCTTCTCGGCTTCCATCTCTCTCCAGTCAACGCACTCATTGTAGATGTTGAGCAATCTTGCAGCTACTCTTGCATCCTGTGAAAATTCATCCATCCCAATGTCATCAGTACCGTAGATCGCCGCTCTTGTCCAGTTGCTTGCGCAATTCAGGCATCTTGTGCGGTTCTCAGTGCAGGTATTCAATCTCGAATCATTCTTGTGAAATCCTTTGCACACATCGCACATCAATTCGGAATCTTCGGTTACTTCGACCCAATGCTCATCCACATCTGTCAGGGGCTCCGGGGTGAATACTCCTCGTCGGATGTCTGACCATGCTCTCCTCTGGACCGCATCCTTCATGTGTTTCATTCCTCCAATGATGTTTGCTGATCCAGCTTGAGCATCTGTGACTTCTCCAGCACGGATGCTGGGAATGACTCGTGGATGTTCTGTGCATCGTTTGATGGTTTCAATGTCAAATCCAGTGTTCTTCACATGGACACATTCTTCATTCAGGTCATGGACTGTATCATGATCCATTGCACAATGTAAGAAGACCTTTTGTCGCATCAATGACTTTTCAAGCATAGCCCAAATGACTTCCTTGCCTTCACCTTCTTTCCAATAAAAGGGTTCACGTCCACAAGCATATATCTGTTTCCAGAATCTTTCATTGGTGGAGTGAATAATGCCCTTTTCCTTCAAGATTCTTGCAAGTTCCTCGGCCATGGATACAATTGAAGATTGTGACCCAAGAAACCGGGCATCTCTCAGAATGTTGACGAAAATTGGAAGATGAGCTGCTTGGCTGATATCAGTGATGATCTCCGCCAATTTGGTGACGAAGTCTGCATTTGGCATCAGTATGCGATTTTGTCCTCTGAAAAGTGCTGCAAATGAGATCCATATGTGAACAGTGGCACTAGAAAATGCATTTGCGTTGGATCGTAGGAATGTCAATGCATTCGCTGCCAATTTCAAGAAGTCCTCGGGTTTCTCCAGAGATTCATATGGAAGTTGGTACACCTTGATGGATGAAAGACCCATGTTGTCAAGTCCAGCCTCGATGTCATTGACGATTCTCGAACTAGATCTCGTTTGGTAAGTCAAATCCGTCAAGATGAGAGCTTTGTTGTTTCTCACTTGTCCTCCCAATTCATCCCATTTGTCTAACCAAGGATCCCCGATGATGAACTGTCCAATCTTGTTTCCCAATTTCTTGAGCTTGGCTCGAATCTCGCCCTCCACGGTCTCTTCAATGCCCAATGTCAACATGGCTAGGACCTCCGTCACTGGATATCCCTTGCACCTGACAAACTCTGTGGTCGTGATGATGTAGTGGTAGAGCTTAAGCCATTCGTAGTCATTCTCATTAATCATGTGGGAATCAAGTTGACCTTCTGTCAGCATGTTGAATGACAAGGCAGCATGAAATGTCAATCTTCTCAAATACTGTTTCCAGATCAAGTTGGATCCATACTTGTGAGTGGTGTGAGGGCCCTCTACGATTGAAAGTACAAAATCCTTGCCAGATCGTAGGAATGCAATTCGCTGTTCCTCACGAGCATAGTCCTCGGCAGCATGGAGTCGCACTTCCACGGTTGAAGGTTTCCTTCTCTTCATCCAGTCTTCAGTTGGAATCCAATCCTTATCTCTTTCTGGTTCAGCATGACCTTGAGATGTTGCTCCGGGTCCAGATCGGAAAGCTGCATGGGTCGACGAAGACGAGGCTCCGCCAGTCGATGGTCTTGGCATCTTCTTCGGTTGTACGCTTGAACTTGATGATTGTTGTGATGCCTTTGGCTGTGATCCCTCCGTAGGAGCGGATGTACTCTGGGCACTGGGTCCAGTTGATGTGTCATCATTCACCCATGAAGGCTCCTCATTGTTCCAGAAGTCAACTTCGTCGGGTCTTCGTCCATCTTTGAAGTTCAGGGGGATGTCCCAGTCATCGAAATTGTGCATGTTGCCACCTGTTCCAGCTTGAGTATCGGTCAATGATGTTGTAAAATCTTTGAGGGAACTATGGCAAGCATGACGTTTCTCTTTCTCGGTATATCTGGCCCCTTCATCGGCAATTTGAGACGTTGTATCCATGCCCAATCAGGATTCCCAAAGGAATGTCAAAGGCCTTGAGGATCGAGAACTGTAGTTCAGACAATTCTGCTACTCTTGGCAAGTTTCCATCTCCTCGGGCGCTGGTCTTGTGTCTCTCAAGGGTCGTGCCGAGGGCTAACAAACACAAGAATGGGTTCTGGGCTGCACTCCTCCCTTTCGGCTGATTGGTTTCAAAAGCAATTACATCCTTCATCACATCCTGCAAGATGATCTGATCTGATGGGTTCTGCTCATTGTGATACCTCAGTGCATGTCCTAGGTGCCTCATCTGGACTTCAATCATGTGCTTCATTGCTTTTCGATAGCTGTCATTGTCAGATGGAGACTTCGGATTTACCTTGGTCAACTCGTCCATGACTTTGAAGTACTCGGCTGTCCTTGTCACAGCTAACCATGATGTGGCACTCGGATCTGTGTTGAATGATGGTGTTCCTCGATAAATTTGCTTCATGTTTCGGATCTTTGTCTCAGATTCGGCTGCCGTGGCTTGATCATCAAAAGGTTCGGGAAAATGTCCTTTGGTCAATACGATCCAGAGCTCATCAAGTCTGTCATAGATCTCCTTGTCCATGAAGCGTCCCACGGTTGCATCATCATATGGGCATCTGCTTGCAAAGACTTTCACGAATCTCGATCCCTTTGACAAAAACTCCCATCCTGAACACCCCTTCTCGATGTCCTGCGCTCTCTGCAACAACTTGTAGGCTACCTCCAGGGCTTGTGCAGTGGCTTCACTGGTGTGTCTGGAGTTTGCAAAGTATGCTGAGTAGACAACTGCAGGCGGCATACCAAACCTAATCCACTGGTTGGCTGTGTCCTCATCTGAGATCAGTCGAAAATTCGAACCTCGGGTATCTCGGAATGGTGATGGAGTCTTGGCTGCAATGGACCCTTCGGACAATCCCTTCAGCACCCGTAATGCAACGGTGATTCGGCTTCCGGCAAATTGCCCTACTGAGTTCAGATCCTGTGTATCGGCCATCCCGCTTTGTACAGAATAAAGTCGCACGGACCGTAGGTCTCGTGACAACTGTTCGAACAGCGAAAATAGTTGTACGAACCGTAGGTCTCGTAACAACCAGTCGGAGTCGAATTCAGAAAGCAGTACCGATAGGCTCTAGCGATGTCCATGGTCGAGCTGTTTTGCCAACGAGAAGTTAATGCTCTTAAAAAATGCATTCAGCTCTCGTAGAATATATGGTTCTCGTAAGTCCATGGATGCATGAATGCGCATCATATATATATAGCAGCAAGCAGCATCTCCACGTGATGGTACCGGCTCAGCGCGCACTATATCACACATATGCATGGGTTGGCCACATGCATGGCCATGGCCGTTGCAAACACACACAGATCTTTGTCAGCTTGATCCAGTCAATCCATTGCCTGGCTTGCGAACCGGCAAGTTTGTCGCCTGACTTACTTGCTCAACGGCTGCAGGTGAAGCAACGCGTTTGTCCATACGCCGGAAGTTTCTGACAAAAAAAAAGAGACCCTCTATAATATATATATATGTATATACACATACAGATGCAAATATATTTGGGTGTTTATTTCATAAATGGGGATACTTAAATGGATTCGTTATAATGGACACTATCATTAATTTTATGATTTAGGGGTACCCCACTTCAGGAACCACCATATGGATTTGTATGTGGATAACTAGATATGGCATTTCCACTTTGGGGATGTTAAATTTACCACATTATCAACGGACAATCCTATCAAAATGCATGGTTTAGGGGCAATCCCAATTTAAAACACTACCATATGGATTTGCAGGTGGATAACTAGATATGGCATTTCCACTTGGGGGATGTTGAATTTACCAATTAACGGACAATCTTATCAAAAGGGATGGTTTAAGGATAATCCCACTTTAAAAGACCATCATTTGGATTTGTATGTGGACATATAGATGTAACATTTACAGTTTGGGGATGTTGAAACTATAAGATCATCGGGTAATATGTTTGTTTTTGCAATCTATTCGACTGTGGCCCACCGGCCGTCCAAAGCACACTGCCGATGTGGCAGCCTTTTGGTGCGCACCGTGCGCCACCGTTGTTTCTTTGGATAAACATATATATACAAATATATATATATATATACAAATATATATATATATATACAAATATATATATATATATACAAATATAAATATAAATAAAAATATATATATATATATTTATATATATATTTACAAATACAAATAAATAAATATATATATTACAAATTTATATATATATATTTATTTATTTACAAATATTTATATATATATATATATATCGTTAATTATTTCCCCCGCTGTGCCGAGGGTTGTGGACCAAGCTTTGTGGGAATATCTTAGCCCAACAAATTTCCAACACTCACTTGGGAACATCTAAAATTATCATCGGTAAGCCCATGATGAGCCATGGTGCAGGGCAGACCACATTTCTGAAAAAAAATCCAGAAAATGTTGGAAAGATCCACGCTTCAAACAACTGTAGTTTTTTTTTCTGATGGCACGTCGTTCGTCCTTGGCTGGCTTATGTACACATGACTTGGCCAAAGAGAAGTTGTGGCTCTCGTTGGGGCCCCTGGAGTTTGAAGTTTGGTCGCACTGTCGAATCCCAAGCAATATGAACTTTCACAGGGATGCTGTAAATCTACAGGTGACAAATCTTGTGAAATAGGTTTAAGGAGTCACCAAAGTCATAGTTTACCATGTCGATAAGGGACATCACAATTATAAAACTAATGTTTTTATACAATGTTTGAAAGGTATATATACCCTATATCATCAGAAAATCCTTCATGAACATAGAGATGGTGTAAAGGTTTGATCCCAAACCCTTCATTACTCAAGTTGGGGCCCCATCCATACGTTGCCACAAAGCCATGGGTTCACACCGCATTTTTTCAGGGCATGGAAATGTCGAAACACTTGTTTTGAAACATGAACTATCATCCCGGGATGAGAACAAACAATGTTATTGATGCATGCCCCTTCACATGTACGTTAACACGAACATCCAGACAGCTCCATGTGGCATCGCAGCCAGCTGCAAAGGCTAGCTCTCAAGAGGCAAAGTCCTTGGATCCGAAGCAGGTGCGCTGACTGTGGTGGGCAAGGGTTTCGATCAGGACAATTAAGATAGTACGGGGTTAACCTAATGTGCGCTGAGGGGTGCGAACGTGTATGCCCAGAAAAAAAAATGCAGGCCATTTGAGTTCAATCTTTTTGGGAAGCTGTTGCGTCCCGCTTGCCCCGGCCATGGCAGTGGTTGCGCCAGCGTTGCTGGAGAACCCCCGGGATGGTTGGAAGTCAGTGCGAGCTTTGACTCGAAACTTCGTAAACTTTTTGGGAGATATTTTTGGTCAGCGTCATAATGTATTAGGGCTTCAAATAACATTGATCTGTGCGGTGTTAAAAAAGGGATAGCAAATTCTATATGTGTTGCTTTGGGAGCTCCATTGGATTCAGGTCATGGCAAAGTTTCATGGGGTTTCGACCAGGTAGTACCTTGGTTCTAGAGATAAAGCAACAGAGTTTTGTTTCCCCCGAAGTTTCCACCCATGTTACTGGAGATTTTGGTTCAGTTAAGTTTTGGGGTTCATGACAAACCAAATTTGCGGTCACTGGGTGTTGGTAGGGGCTATTGCTTTAACCTGCAGGATTCCCTAGCTCAGAACATTCTCAACCAGATCCCTGCGAATGCCAAGAACCTCATTAAGCTTGATAGCTTGGCCGGTGCACATGTGGTTGTTCTAGCTGACTGTGACGGTGTGCAGCGTCCTACTTACAAGGACCTGGGTTTTGTTTTTTTCCCAGCCACAAGAAAGGACAAGTATATAAACATTGCTCTACTGCATTTCCCCAACCACAAGAAATACCACATAGATTCAGTGCTGCATCCTGGTGTTTATAAAGATGATCCCCATTTCCCACAAAGTATTGAAGGACATTGCCACCAACATGGTGTGGCTTCAGCCCCTATGCGTTGCAATTCCCGACAAGATACCCTCCGGGTTCTTTATGTGTGACGTTCTGTTGCGCCTTGACTACCTCTTAGAGGGCAAGTTGCTCATGGTCACCAAGCCCGACAACTACCAGGGGAGGGAACCTTGGACGACTCAGGAGGAGAAGGTTGAGTTGGCGCGGCAGGAAACAGGACGCCTGAAGCGCTTGCTAGGCGCACTGCGATACCTTTGGCGCAATGGACCCTTGTAATATTCTTTATGGGTAGTTGTGGCAGTGTGACATTTCATATCTTCCATGATTGTGTACAGAATTTATATGATTTTTATTTGTTGAATGGTTGCTGTACAGAATTTGATTTTGTTTATTTTGACTGTGCAAGGACCTGGAAGTCATGATCAGCGGGTTGCAGACTTGAAAGCCTTACTAAAGCCCAGCCCAAGCGCACTCGTTTCTGGATTGCAGTCCCATATTTTCACTGAATGGTTTACTGGTTTCTTGTGAGAAAATGCGGTCTATACAACCTGTTTTATGAAACCACTAGGCCCTAGTGAATTCTGAGGCTCGCAGGCAGTCAGCAGAGACCCAGGATGATGAAGACAGCGATGAACCCCAAAGAACAGATCATGATGAAGAGTCCGAATCAGAACATGAAGATGATGACCCGTCCGAACATGATGAACAGCCAGAGGTGGTCCAGTCCAAGCGGGGCATCCGTCCCTTGTGTGAGATCGACCCGCCGAGTGACATGTCGTCCCATGAAGAAGGTGAGGAAGAAGCGCAGAGCAGTGACGAGGAGACTGATGCTAACACTCCTATTACGATATGGGTTGATGAAAGCCCCCTATATACCATGTTTCAAAACCTTATAGGACCCAATTGTGGATGACGGTGACAAGGTGCATTTGAGCCAGCAATCTTCCAATTCCCACCTTGACTCAGAGACTTGGGAGCTCCCTGGCCGATCCCCATCCCCATCGCCTGTGCATTCGACAGACTACAAAGGTTCCCCACCGTACAGCTCTGACGATGAGAGTGAAGAGGACAGGGTTGGATTTTGCATCTTGAAATTTATTTGATTTGTTATGCTATAAAGTGTTTCGACAGCGGTTTGTAGGATTGCACAGGCGGCAATGTTGGAGCAGCTTGACTGCTTATGGACAAATGCTCCTTATTTATATTCAGGTGTTTGAATGTGTTTGAAAAAGGTTTAAGTATATATCTAAGGAACATGCTGTGCGAGAAGCCTTGGGAATGATTTGGGGTGATACTTCTCGTGCAAAAAAGCCTCCAACGCAGAGCAACTTGAAATTGGACCCTTTGCCACCGCCAAAGTGCTTTGGAGCAATTACCCAGCATCTATCCAACAGCCCTGCGCCTTATGTTGGTCTGCAGGTGCATGTCTTTAATATCTGGATGCAAACAATTTTTGAAAGTTCAAAAGAAAAATGTATATCTGAGAAGATATGTGAGTAGCAAAATGTATATCTACATCCACAAGCCCCAACCTTGGACAGGCTTTGAACATTTTGAAACCCAAATGTAGAGGTAGAACCATAGATATGATATGCGTTATATAACTATTTGTTGAACTGAAAACCTTCAAACTTAAGACCCCACAAGCCTGCCACACCCCTTCCAGGTCAAAGCTTCGTCCGGTGTGAAGCGCAAGGCAAAGGCGAAGTCCAAGAATGCGTCCTTCCGTCGCACCGGCAAGAAGGCCAAGAAGGCCAAGAAGACCCATGTGGATGTGGATGATGCCCAGGACACAGCTCCCCCAGAGGCGCAACATTTAAAAACAACATGTCCAAATAACCACATACTGGGAGTACCACTACTAAGAAGAACCACGTACTGTCCCTCTTTGTAAAGAACAACATTGTGCCTTTGTTTGCCAGTATCATAAGCTGTTCAATGTCCAGTCCAGTGTTTATACCATGGTTTGCACCTACATAGTTTAATTAAGATTTCATTCATGTACACATGGAAGCATGATGGGGCATTTATCCCACAGCCATGCAAACCATTCCCGCAGACCTATGGTGAGTATTCCCTCGATGGCATCCCAGTGAAAGCACGACCACAGCAAGATCGAGTGAACCGGGGAAATCACAGCTACACCGTTTCGGTGGACGTGCCCAATGCCGATGGGGAACTTGAGCAGGTTTTGATTGATGTCCTTCTTCGTCAGAAGGCATATTTTATCAAAAAATGCCCTGGCGAGGGAAAGAAGGGTCAGGTAAGTTGGAAGAAAAACGGTGGGCCGGGAAACGCATGGGTCACCGCACTTGAGCAAGCCCGTGCTGGCGGTGCGTGATGATCAGTAACGGCTTTGAACATGTTGAGTTTTGACACACGGTGAAAACACCGATGGAAATGTCTCATAGTTTCGGAGTAGGATGTTTGTTTGGGGAAGGTGCATTCGAAGCCTACGAAAGCACACCAACCCTTGCTGCTGTATCTGTTTGTGAGTTCTCAAGGGGTGAAACTCTGTAGCAAACCTAGAAATATGGTCTGAAGGGTTGAACGTGCCTGGAGGGGCAACATGCGATGCTGAGAAAAAAGAGTTTGGCCATTTGTGGGAACTGACAGAGTCCCATGTTCATATACATCTTGTATAATAATGTATACGGTTGTGTTTCAACTTATTGACCCACCGAATCATAGAAACAGGGTTTCCAGCGCACCGGAATAGCCAACAAGAGCTTCAAAGTTTCAAAGCGTCACACGAATCCCAACTCCCAATACACCTTTATTGTGGAATGGCTCCCCTATGAATGATGATGAACCCCAAAAGCGTGCTACTGGTGGAAGTTGATCCCAACTCTCTGGATTTGATGGGGGCGATTCACATGGAATGAGGGGATGCATTCTCATCAGGGGTTTACTCATATCAAGTCTTGTGCCGATCAATCCCAATTCTCTTTCTTTTTAATTTGCAAAACTTTTTGCATCCTTAAAATGATTTTCAGCCCCAAGAGTTTTGATCCACCTGGCCATCCCTTTTGGCTGTCGGGGTCCTGCGTCTCTTTCCAATTGGCAACCTTTCCTCGGCCAGGTCAGAAATAAAGACACAAGAGAAAGATGCCAAGGCAGCGCTTGGCCAGCAGTGGTGGTGGTTCAACCAAATGTTGCCAGTTTATAGAATGTTGCAAATGCTAGGACAAATCTTTGGACATGTCAACTACAATACTTAAGTCAGGACACAATGGCAAAGAATCAGCAAATCAACAATAGCTTTTTCTGATCAAAGTTTGGGCACAGGTCCCAAGTTACCAGTGTTATCCAATGGGGAAAGGGCGGAATCTTTCAAAGCGAGCTGCCTTCCGTGCCAGCGCAGCTCACATGGCCAGCTTCGAGGGAAAGAAGCCTGGGAAAAGTTTCAGGGGTCGGCAGGAGACAACCATCTTAGCAGGACTTCGAGCCCTCAAAGCACCTGCTGTTTCCTAGCTTCTATGGTGGAGTTCTTGCCCCCAAACTGGTGAACGTTTGATGGAGCTATTCATTCAAAATGGATAGGGTTAGCAACACCCACATTTCATTTATCTTGATAAAGCCATTGTATATGTATATAAAAGCGATATGATACAATTTACAGATCTGAATTGAGACATTCCCATATACAAATGTCGGCCCTTGCAAGGTAATTGGGGTGCTTGTGACGCTCCTTTTCGCCCAGAAGGATCTTCCCTTTGGTCCAAATGTTTCTTTGGATCATGTGGAGGCTTTCGCCGGTGAGCACAGTGTGACAATTGGTGAGATGGAGGACAGTAGTATCCCACAACTTGTTCAATTTGGTATCTTTAAAAAAAACTTCACCTTCACCTTATAAGGGAAAACAGTTGGGGGCATGGGATCAGAACTAAAGCCAGCATCCTATTTGGCGGATATGATTTCTTGGGAAACCAATGAATGCATATATATATATGTATTATATAGCAACTCCCATTCTGTGATAATTTGTTTCCGAGGTTCATTATCATAGTTTCATATCATGGGTTGTTATCTGGATCCAAATAGGAAAAGCGACGTGCAGTGGGGATGGACATCTCTGTCTCTAACGAGCTCGACATTGCATCTACCACTGGGTTCCTTCAACATCTTTACCAAGTTTGCAAGCTGGATCCCAAAAGAGGTGCTGGCTTCCTCGCCGCTCCAGTCTGCTCTTCATTTGTTTTTGTGAACCTTGCCGATCATAACTAATAAACACACCTCTGTTCCAAATAAAAAGTGTTTTCTCACCTAGGTTTTGGAAAACCCTCAAAAATCCCAAGACATCCCAGCCACAGCCGAGCCGGCGCCAAGGAGCAGAGGAACGACACACAGATCGCACCTGAGGCCATGGGGCCACATGGCGTACAGCAGTGTGAGGATGGGCAATTTGATTGCCAATAGAACGCTCATACTGTTATATGTATGTGCGGCGTTGCAGGTGTGGTGGCTTTTAGAGCAACCGAAAGGAAGCCTGATGCAGGAACTTCCGTCATTTCAGATGTTCATGAAACAAGTCAGGACGTACCGCCATTATATGTGCATGGAGCATTATGGAGGTGCTACGCAGAAGCCAACATGGCTTTACTCTGGAACCCATGATTGTTTGGAACAGTTGCAAGTTTTGCTTGTTTCAATTTGTATGCCACCAAAAAAGAGGTGCCATATTTTGTTGAGGCACACGTATTGATTTTAATAGTTTGGGGATTCCATTAGATCAGGAAAGGATACCATAGTTTCACATGGCGTTTTAATTTTACTGTAGATGCCACCCTTCAATTTTCAAGAAACACCTGACTATCCCAAAAAACAACTGTGCTTGGATGCATCGGTTCTAACATCTGTGCTTGGTGGTGCAATTTGGGCTAAAGGCTGTCCATATACAGAATCCATGTACATTTAGAACAAACCAGGAAAATATTTACATATACATACATGAATACCTCCAAGGCCAACCCAAAAGAGGGATCCCCTTTCTGAAAATTTGGTTTTGATCCGATCCCTTTCAGGTATGATTTATGATTTGCATGGCAAGAAATTTCATATAATATATATAATGGGGGTTGCCGTCCATGTCCGGCCAATAAGGAAGGAAGGAGATTGAGGACCTGGCGCTGCACAAGCCACACCCAAGCCAGCTGCCAAAGCATGAGGATCCCAAGGAGATGGTCTGCCATTACCTTGACGGGCAAGGGCGTGCCCGAATTAAAGGTGGGAAAGACCTTAAAGGATCGCAAGCCTACCCCAGGTGGCTCCTTGTTCTGTTTGGGGGACCAAAGCATTGTCTAGTTGATGGTAGTTATATTGTCCAGCAAATTATAGATAATTGTTTGGGGCCAGTCGGGTTTAAATCAGCAATGAGCTCGAGACACACACACACATACATACATACATACATACATACATACATACATACATACATACATACATACATACACATATATACCCCAGAGAGATACATGTACACTTACAGGCACAAATATACATACATTTGTATAAACTTATCGTTGTATATGTCATATTGATGTACAAATACATTTACAAAAACATTCACAGACACATGCAGATACAAAATGCACATATGCATACATATACATTTATGTATACATATACATGTATGTAAACATTTACATATGTATACATATAATATAGATGTACACATTCATCAATGTACATATGCATATACATATAATATACATATGTAAAAAACATTCACATATACACATGCATACACATACATACACATATACTTAACCCATATTGATCTAAATAAACCTGTATTTGTATATGTAGACTTTGTCTTTGGCAGTATGAAAATAGATGGTTACATACCCCCATCTACAAATATGCAAATATCATCGCACAAAAGTGACCTGGAGCCTTTTTTTAGCCACCCAAAAAAGGTTACAGGGTCACTTGTTGAAATTGGCTTCACATGTCCTCTGGGTCTTCCAGCCATCATTGCAGTGCACTGCTGATTGCTCCTCAGGTTTGGCCGCAGCTTGGCCCGTTTGAGAACCCAGTACCGTGACCGGATTGCAAAGGATGCTCGAAAGACAATCAAGAAGAACATCAAAGAGCATTTAACCGGGGCCCCTGGTGACTTTAAAACCAGCATGAAATGGATCCGATGGGCCGACCTTGGACCTGTGCTTGAAAGCTTCACCGTGTGTGGGGCATGAGTACATAGCATTCAAAATTTGACTTAATTACTTTTGGCGTCAGTGATGCACACGTCTTTCTCTGGACTTTGGGGTATGCCAGCTTGCGAAGAGCGAACTGCCAAAAGGTTTGCTATCACATGATCGCATTTTACACAAGTTGGATCTGGAACCACCATTCCAGCATTTAGAAACATTTGGCTGTCATAATGGGGTTCCTATCTAAGAAAAGTACCAAAAGGTCGTCAATTGTCTATCCAAGCATTTCCCATTGAATGCATGACTCTGGGACCTTTGCAGCCCTAGCTTTCATGTCTTGAACCCCCAGACCGGCTGCCACAGGCTTGTCCTTCAAAGAGCTTTCGGGAAGGAAGCGAAAGGTGCCTTCCCACCTCAGCCATGCAGCCACTGGGAACTGGGGAGAGTGTTTTTTGACTTTTGGGAGGTCTCGCCAGGTTTTGGCTGAGAGATCAATTTACAAATTGTAAATTTTGGGACTGCTATATCTGGCGCATTTTTTCCTTTTTTTTAGTTTTTTTCCAAAACAGATCCAAATTCAGCCGAGACCTGGAGAGAACTCAGCCGAGACTTGGAGAGAACAGCCGAGACCTGGAGATCAAATTAAAAACATAGATTCAGACCATTTCCCAAATCAATCTTCAGCGCTGTAAACCTTACTTTACATTTCAGCTATCACCGGGAGGATCTATTTCCATTCCATGCATGGTTCACAAGTGAATATGCCTTATTGAAGCTATTTTGGCTGAAAAGGTGAGAAAAAAATACCTGAGTGACCATGGCCAAAACAAAAGCCGTGGCTGCACCAGCAGCCAGGGTCAGAGGTAAAACCAAGCCTGAGAAAGTGCAGAAGGGGATCTTGAAGAAGAAGCCAGAGAAGGAGCCAAAGAAGGGGAAAGGCAGCAAAGATCCCAAGAGTTCGAAGGCACCAAAGAGAAAGGACAAGAAGGAGAAGGAAGAAAGAAAGAAGGATACCACGGCTTCCAAGAGGAAGATCAAGTTTGCAGAGGATGAGATGGAGAAGAAGCCAAAGCGAGAGGAGAAAAACAAAAAGGACGGCAAGAGCCCGACAAGTACCAGAGCTGAGAAGCCCAAGGAGAAGAAGCAGAAATCTGAGGACAAGGGTGGTGCAAAGTCTACAAGACCAGACACAGGCAAGGCAGATGCAAGTCAGAAGGCGAAAGTTGAGAAGCAGGACAAGGCGAAGGACAAGAAGGACAAGAAGGAAAAAAAGGAAAAGAAGGACAAGAAGGACTCGGGACCTTCTGAATGTACTGAACTTGTTCTGGCCACACCTCTGAGCAAGAACAGAGGCTTGGAGTCACAGTCCAGTGACTTGTTCAGCCTGAGCGGAGGAACACCGGCCCTCCTGCAGGACGACCTTTCGGACATCGAGGCAGCTACGAAAGAAGCCAAAGCAAAAGGTATCTCACTTGCAGACCACATGAGAGAAGTGTCCGAAGCTGCTGTTGAACAGCACATGCTCGAGATTGTGGCAGCGACAGCAGAGAAGGACAAGAAGGACAAGAAGGAAGACAAGGAAGACAAGGAAGACAAGGAAGACAAGGAAGACGAGGAAGACGAGGAAGACGAGGAAGACAGGGAAGACAAGGAAGAGACCCCTAGTGAGGCAGAGGAGGAGGACGACGAAGAAGAGGAAGATGAAGGATCGGATGGTGGAGATTCATCTGCAGGTGACAACCCTGGTGAGGGCGATGGAGACAGAGATAGTGATTCCTCAACTGACACGTCTTCAGAAGAGAGTTCCAGTGAGGAGGATGAGGCAGAGACAAACACAGAGGAGGGCAAGGTTGCTGCCAGCCTAGCCACGGGTTCCCAGGCGATTGAGGCGTCCACCGCCCAGATCCAGAAGGCCAACAGTGTCTTGGTCTGCATTAGTTACCTGGGGTTCCTCAAGCTTGGTGCGATAGTATAGTCCTATTGACTATTGACTCTAACCATTCTGCCTTCCTCCATTTGATTCCTGTAGCTAGCTTATTCCAACAGATTATGCGTGCTATCATTGTCATCTGATGTCATCTGAGGTAAGACACATCACAAAGAGTGGTGCAAGTTCAGCAGACAGTGCATGGACAAGGCCAAGTTCCCTGCATCGCTTGCCACATACTACCTTCAATCGAAAACAGACTTGTTTCAGGAGTGGATCAATTGCGCCGAAGATTGGTCCAAGGTGGAATTGAACTATGAGCGACGAGTGACCGACAAGAGACAGTTCAAGAAATCCAGAAAGGGAATGAAACCTCGTGATATCATCAAACAATATGGGCAGCAGTTTCTAGGGGTGATGATTCATTACCTTCTGGGTGTTATTTGCATTCTTTTACTAGGACATGTCCTATCGCTGAGTGTTTGTTTCTTTGGGATCTGCCCCATCTGTAAGGAAAGGCGAAGCGCTGATTGCCAAGCTGAAGGAGCGCAACATGTATGAGGAAGATGAAGATTTCCCAAAGGACGAGGATGACTCTAGGATTCCAAACCGATCCAACAACTTTGCTGTTTTATTAATCTTTTCCAAATGAACTTAGAGACATCTTGAAACCGTTTGCAATGTAAACCCTTCCCAAAAAATATTGCTGATATGTTGATATCCTTCCTTTCTCATTCTCATTCAACCCTTCTTGGCTGACCCGTGCCAAGGAATATTGGTACTATGTTGGCCAGGGAGGTGAAGTGTCGAGGAAGACTGGGGTTGACGAGGCAACAAGTGTGAGAGTCAACGACCGGGAGCCAAACAAAGAAATGGTTCTTGCCTTGACATCGGAGGGGGCACCCTTGGGTCCTGGAGCCATGCCTAGGATTGGGAGGACAAACGAAGCAGGTGAAAAGGCGGTGGTGGAGGCTTTGACAAGTGAAGCCGCAACGAAGGCAAAAAAAGCAAAGGCCAAAAAGGAAGAGAAGGGCAGCAAAGAGACCGAGGTGATGCTTCCAAAGACCCCCAAGGAGGAAGCACAGGCACTGAGCGCAGATGTGCTGAAGTCAGCAACTGAGGCACGCAAGTATGCCTTAGCCCTCAAACACTTAAACTACTCAGGAGAACTCGTGCGCAGCCTGATGGACTTTAGTTCCAAAATGGAGAACGCTTATGACAAAATCACCAAGTACTCAAGGTCCGACAATGTGGGTGACAAGGAATGGACGGACATCATCAAGTTCATCCAAGGCCAGCAGAAGTGGTACGAGCAAGCCGAGGCCTGCCCCCATTATCACCATCCAGTGGTTTGGGGAAAGCTTGATTGCTAGAACCTGTTTTTCTTTGGTGGGTTATCTGGCTACAAGAAATCTAATTGATATGGGATGACACTGAGTGATCCTGGAAAATCACTTGATATTACCGGGTTATCCTGGACAAACATGTGATATGATATGGGGTGTTCCTGGCAAAAACGCTTGATATGATATCAGATTTCCTGGACAAACATTTGATATGATATTGGGCTATCCTGCACCAAATAATATGACATGATTTTGAGGTCATCGCAGGCAAACATCTAATATGATATGGGGTTACCATGGACAAAGAATCATTGCGATATTATTTGATGTGTTCTGTTTGGATTTGATTTGACTTATAGATATGATATGTTTCTACCCTTGCTCCATCCAGTTTATAGCCCACCGTCAGGCTGCTGCCAAAGGGCTCCAGAGCGGCATGGGCCCCAAGCGAAAGAACAAGAAGGCAAAGGGCAAAGAGGCATCGCCTGAGGTTGCAGCGTCTTAGTGGTTTCACTTAGGTTTTTTCCCTATCTGGGTTGGCCCCTGCAGTCATCCAAAATCCTGAAATGGATGGGGAGTGATGCCAATACGGCAGGTGCATAGAACCTAGACTTGAGGAGAGTTTTGATTCGAGGTTGGTTGTTGGCTTACTGATCCAACACATGTCGAGACTATGGATCGCAGCATTGCAACAAAAATGGTGCCACTGCATCAGGTTCCAAACCAAGAGAAAAAAACTAAGTTTCCAATTCTTCCAACAATCTGCAAGTGTAATTCTGAAGTTGCTGGTGCGCTTTTTCAATGTTAAAGAATACACAAAACAGACTAAATTAGTGCTCCCCTCTTAAAGCTGTCAACTGGATGATTCGGCTCTGTCCCTACGCAGGTGTGGCAGCGAAGGGTTTCTTCATGCCCAAAAGAAGGCGTGATGGCTGGTCTCAAGGGGTTTCACTTCAGCAGGGCCCATGCCAGAGACCCAATGTTTGAGGCCCCGTCGAATGAGATATGAATCCATGCCCCACAGCAAAAGCGCAGAATCCTATCTTAGAAACTTGGATGATGATTAAGTGATTAAGTCAAAATGTGTTCCAAGATTTCCCATAATCTGCCCCCCTCCTGTCAAGATCTGGGTCGATGGCGGTCCAAAGGTATGATTGGTTCTGGGAGAGCTTCGGTTGCTGCAGCTGCCGACCTATCCAGGGCATTTGTTGAGGACATGGGGGATTCAGCCCCGAGCTCTGTGTATGCCCTGGCTTCGTTGGGGTCCTTTGGGGCCCACACCCAAAACCAAGAAAGGGATCTGCACAAATGGGTGCGCCAATTGTACAACATCAATCTCAGCACATTTGATGTTCAGTGCGACATGCAGGCTTGAACATGTTTCCATCGAAGGTGTTTCCAAGCAAACCAGTTCACCATTGGTTTCTGAATTTCCGTTCAAAAGTTTTGTATTTGCAAACTAGTTGATCGCACACTATACTGTATATAATATATATATATATATTATATTGTATATTATGTATAATATATATATATATATTTATTTATTATCATTGTTATATATTATATTATTTGTATATATATATATATATATTATTTGGTGTATAATATAGTATATATATATATTATATTCTACATATATATATACTATATTATATATATATTATATTCTACATATATATATTATATTATATATATGTATATATTTCTCTTTCTATAGATCGGTATATAGATAAGGAGTATAACACGTTTGATGGAGTATCCACGAGCTCTGTAAATCCCCTGTGAGGTGGACAACATGCCAGGCTTACAGAAGGTGACAATTCCATTTCTTCTCCCTCACGAACTGTTT
The DNA here is from genome assembly GCA_947184155.2 of Cladocopium goreaui. NCBI lineage: Eukaryota > Dinophyceae > Suessiales > Symbiodiniaceae > Cladocopium > Cladocopium goreaui. Next base: position 577,976 of record CAMXCT020003446.1, read on the forward strand.
GATGTTCTTGCTGGGGTCGGAAAGCTTCAGGTGGGGTTTTCAACATCACATGTGCTCAATCTCCACCATGCAACCCTTATACTTTCTAACTCCTGCGCACCCACAGCTGCCTGCAGTGGAGCCTCTCTGTCACTGGTGGTCGGTCTGGACCTGAAATCCGGCAGTTCTGGGAGCATCTTTTCAAACAGGAAGAATGGGAAAACCATCCAGCCAGATTTTTGAGATATATCCAAAGGGACCGAAGCTTGTCTCAAGTAGTGATTGATGATATGCGTGGCTCATGAACTATAGTGACATTTGATGTGCTACAATATGTTGTCCATGTTTTCAAACTTTGCCATCCTAGGACTGATCCCTGTGGCATTCCACATAGACGGGGTGGAATTCTATGCGAACACGGAACACTATGTGTGGAGCCTTCAATCCGTTTTTACCACGGGGGAGGCTGTTGGTCCAAAACATTCTATATAAACCATCCTGAAATACAGACAGAAATGAAAGATAAAACCTAATTGTGAAATCCTATGGATCCAATTTGTTGGATAATCGTGTGCTTTCTTATCCCTGGTATATTGCTGGATTTCAGGATAGGTTTATCAACAACTCTCTCATTGCAAGAAGGTTTGCCTCTGTTTTGGTTTCTCACTTGCAGGTATGGGATGTCAAGTTCCCAATTTGCATCGTCCCACATTCCTGGATGAACAAAAAATCTGTTGGCAACTTAGATTCATTTACGGAGTGGCCTATGGTTGCTGCATGGGGTTCCCCAATATCGCACGGTCAAAGCAATCGTTGCCGGCTACTTAGGTGAAAGAAGCTATGCATTCCACAGTGGCGCGAGTCACTACATGGTCGATGAGATGTGCGTTGAAAGGCAAGGCGCCCGAAAGAGGTCCATATGGTGAAGTGCTGCATGGCACCCGGGGGGAACAAGCTGGCAAAACTCTAGCTTCAGGATACCACTTTGCTTACTTTGGTTTCAAAGCCGATGCAAAAGCACGAAAAGAATGTCACCGTTTTGACCGCACCTATGGACACAACAAGATCTGTGAATGCTGTTTTGCAGAACGTCCGAACAAAGATGGAGATCCCTTACTCACCTTCAAGAACTTCTATCCCAATGCGGCCCATATGATGACAGAGTTGTCCCATTCTGAGTACCTTCAATCTTCAGCTACGCATTCGCCTTGGGAAAACATGCCTGGCTTTCATGTGAAATCATGCTTCCGAGATCCTATGCATACAATTTTCTTGGGAACTGCAAAGGAGATCACAGCCTCATGTTTGGGATATTGGTGCCGGAATGGCTATATCCTGGGAAATGATTTACATGAACAGCTACGAGCAATTTCCAGAAAACAAAAGGAAGATTGCAAAGCTGCTGGTCTACATGGGACTTTCAAAACGTACACTCCATCCAACACTGGTTTGGACCCTGCAAATCAATTCCCTGAATTGGGGTCCGGTTTCAAAGCTGCATCTGTCAAAACGTCGCTTTGGTTTCATGCGAAGCTAGCTGGTGAAATCTACGCAGAGAACCCAGAGGACACCTGGTTTGGATGGCAACAAAAAACATTTAGAAACGCTATTTCCTGTCATTTTGTTCAATTTTGTTTGGTGAACAGAGAAGGGGTCAGCGCTATTGATTGCCCTGCTCAGACCTCAGGATGAGATGCTTCAACTGATTGCAGTATCCCTTTGGAGCATATCCAGAGCTTTGTCTGTGATGGACCACAATGACATGATCATGTGGAAACGAGATGCCCAGGCATGGTTCTTAGAAATAAACAATGTGCAGTTAGAATCAAGCGCAATATATACTAGTAGAATCTTAGAGCCGATGAGTCAAAGGCAGTGCGCGACACGTTTCCCTTGTGCAGTGTTTGTGGGCCCAAACTGTAACTGTGTGGCGTGCAATTTTTTCATCACCCTCGCGCAGGCTTTGAACTACTTTGTGACCTTACACCTGCAGTGTTGGCAGCACTTAGCGTCTAGATGTCAAAATGATGGCGTCTACCTTTTTCGCTTGCGTCCAAAGACGCATTACCTTCACCACATAGGGCGTGACGCAGAGAGAACACTTCTCAATCCACGCTTGCTCACATCGTGTTTTTACGATGAAAGTTACTTGGGTCATATCAAAGGTATTGCAAAGCAATGCCATTCAGGAACAATGATTAGGGAAAGGTTCTGGCAGAGATATTTCCTATTTTTGTCTCTGCGCTTCCACCAGCGCCGAACCAACAGCCGTTGAGACTTGGGGTCCCGGCAAAAAATCCAAAGGCGGGTGCTCCACAGTGCCCGGCAGCGGGAGCTCAAGCTCCATGGGGCGACAGGGAAGCCGACAGATAGGTAGGTATATACCTATTTGTGTACAAATTATGTGCATATATATATATATGTATGTATGTCTGTCTATGCATATGTATAATTTACACACACGTATATATATATATATATATAGATTTATGTTATTTATATTTACCATATATGTAAAGAAACATGTATATATAGTTAACTCCTGTATGTTGGTTTCAAAACTGGGAATGTGCACATGTGGCCAGATTTTTGGCCCTTTCATCCATTCCTGTTGCCGAAATAAGTGGATAGACCTTGTTGTTCAAAAAATCACATCTATATATTTTTATGATCTACATGAAACGGGTATAGCCAGAAATTGGGTTTCAGTCACCTCATCCGCCAAATTTGAGAGATAAACAAATGTGTTTTTTTCCCATGAGCCAACTGGTTTGTCAATACCACATCATGTGTTTGGGTTCCATTGCCGGCCAAAGGGATGACAAAAAAACATATGTCCATTTTTTAGTGCCTGGGTCGATGCCGTACCATTGTTGGGTTATTTGGGATAATTTGGGATATCGGAATGTCACATCAATTTGTCTGAGTGGATGCCAGCTGCCACATCATTATCTAGGGCCCCCCAGTGTTACAGACAGGCCTTAAAAATATTTCAAGGGTTCCCGGGATGGTGAAAAGTGGGTGCACACATACATGCACATAAGAAAACCTTTTCACAGATAGAGAAAGAGAAATAGAAAGAGAAAGAAAAAGAGAGAGAGAGAGAGAAAGAAAGAAAGAAAAAAAGAAAGAAAGAAAGAAAGAAAGCACGAAAGCAAGACAGCAAGAAAGCAAGCAAGAAAGAAAGAAAGAGACGGGGAGAGAGAGAGAGAGAGAGAGAGAAAGAGAGAGAGGGAGAGAGAGAGAGAGGGACAGAAAGAAAGAGAGAAAGAGAGAGAGAGAGAGACAGAGAGACAGAGAGAAAGAGAGAAAGAGAGAAACAGAAGAGGAAAGAAAAAGAGAAAGAGAGAAAGAGAGAAAGAGAGTAAGAGAGAAAGAGAGAAAGAGAGAAAGAGAGAAAGAGAGAAAGATAAAGGGAAAGAGAGAGAGAGATAAAGAGAGAGAGGGAGAGATAAAGAGAGAGAGAGAGAGATAAAGAGAGAGATAAAGACAAAGAGATAGATAAAGAGAGAGATAAAGAGAGAGATAAAGACAGAGATAAAGAGACAGGCAGACAGACAGACAGGTATAGGTAGGTAGATGAATTGCTATGTGCATGTCGTGAATATATATATATATGCAAAAATGCGACCATGTTTCCCAAAAGCTTTAGGAAGATCACTTCGAAAGATCCCACCCATTGGCTCAAGCCCAGTTCTGGAAATAATTTCTGGATAGTGCTGAAATGCCAAAATGCCAACTGCATCATAGCCAAAGCCTGTAGCGAACCTTTCAAGGTGCTCCCACCGCAGGTGCCCAAGCCAAGGGCTGTTAGCGCGTACTAAAGACCATGGTAGCGGAGGCTTGATGCTCCACACGGCGGTTTCCTGGAAGCACCTTTGTTTGAAACCAAACCCTATAGAAGCATATCCGTTTGCTATGAACCCGTAGCCTAAAAGCAACTTCATTTTCCGTAATCCTCAAACCCTAGAAGCGGCTTCGTTTTCTGTATCCCCAAACCTTAAAAGCGCCTTCGTTTGCAAGTAGCCCCTAGAAGCGTCTTCGTTGTTTGTTTTCCCCAAACCCTAAAAAGACCTTCGGCTGCATAACCCCTAGAAGCGGCTTCGTTTTCTGTATCCCCAAACCTTAAAAGCGCCTTCGTTTTTCAAGTAGCCCCTAGAAACGTCTTCGTTGTTTGTTTTCCCCAAACCCTAAAACCACCTTCGGCTGCATAACCCCTAGAAGTGGCTTCGTTTTCTGTATCCCTAAACCTTAAAAGCCCCTTCGTTTGCAAGTAGCCCCTAGAAGCGCCTTCGTTGTTTGTTTTCCCCAAACCCTAAAAAGACCTTCGGCTGCATAACCCCTAGAAGCGGCTTCGTTTTCTGTATCCCTAAACCTTAAAAGCGACTTCGTTTGCAAGTAGCCCCTAGAAGCGCCTTCGTTGTTTGTTTTCCCCAAACCCTAAAACCACCTTCGGCTGCATAACCCCTAGAAGCGGCTTCGTTTTCTGTATCCCTAAACCTTAAAAGCGCCTTCGTTTGCAAGTAGCCCCTAGAAGCGGCTTTGTTGCTTGTTTTCCCCAAACCCTAAAAACAGCTTCGGCTGCATAACCCCTAGAAGCGGCTTCGTTTTCTGCTTTAAAACTTTCATTTTTGAACTGTAAGCCTTCAAGCAATTTGTTAAAAGCCAAGCTCCAAGATTTCATGCTTTCTTTTGAGCGTTTTTTACCGTATTTTCACCAAGACCTTGAGGTTTTCACACGAAAGCGTTGATAGGGTTAAACACACGAAAACGTTTCTAAGGTTTATGCAGCAAAACCATTATAAACAATTTGAGCTTTTGTTCATGGATGTGAAATTCTATATAGCTTCTTCCGTTTCCTTTTTGAAAGTTTTGGCCTGTAAACCCTAGAAACGTTTTCGTACGTCTAACCCTGTCAACGCTTTCGTGTATAAATATATATATGTATATCATTTGCCGATATCAACGAAGTGCTTCTACAACCAACGAAAGCTGATTTAGGAAAGCCTCTCGTTTGTAGAAAATGATGTCCTGAGGGCATCGTTTGATCCTATCGGTAGACACGAAAATGAAAAGTGCCACGATGAAAGAACCGAAGTTGATGTCAATCTCGAAAAGCACCAGTGCAGTAGCGATCGCTCGAACGAATGGTCAATGGCGTCGAGCTCTCGAGTAGCACAAACGGATGTTGCCACCGACTTGATTGGGTGACTGCGGACATTCTCGGAATCACGAGACATTTCAGCTTTCAGTTGTTCATCACATGCAAGCGGCTTCCAACGTTTCATCACTCTGACGTTCACAAATTGACTATTCCTGATTACATGATCATTGATTCCATTCATGATTATCTTGGCTATCCATTTAGTGTAAACTTGAGTAATGCGAGTTTCCCTACCGGCACACTCTGCATGGTCATGACGGCGATCACATCTTCTATGAAGCTTTGGAAAAGACACCCCCCATGTAACAATCTTCCAAGGTTTCTTGATTGGTTTGGGAGTCTCTTGGAACTGTGATTTCAAGCCATACATGCATCCATCAAATTTGTGCTCATGAGATACGGTTCCTTCCACAAGATCAGTCATTCTACGGTCCTTCCAGTAGTCACAACCTCTAGGCAATTCAAGCAAGGCTGGTGATCCCATATTGATAAGTTCACTTAGCACTGATGCAAACACTTCCCACATCGCCCAGAAGATCTGCTTCTTTGCTTCGATGAGTTGTGTTGTTGCTTCGCTCACCCATCGGTTGATTCGGTTCCATGGTGAACCTCCTGTACATGGACCTGCAAAGAACATTGAATCAAGTTTGGTCCGAAGGCATCGCCTTGCTTTACTGATTCCGTACGGAGAGAGCATGTCGTCATCTTCAGTGATTGGCACGACATGAAACTTCATTTCGTCTTTCATTTTGTTCTGCAAGAACGTAAACCAGTTTCTCTCTTCCGAACATAACAAGACGAAGCATGGGACTGCTTGAGGAACTTCGATCAAATTGATTGCAAGGGAAAACTTCGCATACTTTGACGTCATCAAGTCACAAGGTGATTTGGAAAATTGAAATTCCAAAGTTCTGTTTTTCTTTTCTCTCCAAAGGATTACCGACACTGTGGGATGGTCAACCTCATGTTTGCCTACTTCAATGTGATATTGATAGGGGACAAAAACATCAGTGATGGGAATAGTTTTCACGTCATTGCAATTGGTGCATAGCGTGATTACTCCCTGACTCACTTTACAGTTCTTACCTCCATCGATCACTTCAGCATTGGCGAGCACCTTGAATGTCGATTTTCCAGTCCAAAATTCATTCAACTTGTTCGTTGATTCATGATTGTCGCCCTTGAATCTCCATATGTCTTTGATCACTCGAGTATTGGTTTTGAACTTTTGTTCAGTTTCCCTCTCATCACATATGATCCTAGGGTCACAAGGACAGTCTTCGCAATCCTGTGGTACAAAGTTTTGCCTTCTTGGCGTTTTGTGAATTCGGATCAATGTCTCTTTCCCATCCCACTGCCAATGGTCTTCATTTTTCTTACCTAACACTTGGGATTTTCGGGTGGATTTTACAAACGGAATGTTATCATTGATGTCCAATTCCGGATGCGTATGACATAGGCCAGGTGTTGAAGTGGACTGTAGGTGTCCCTTTCCTTCACCCTCACTACATCCTTCACCCTCACTCCCCCCATGAACAAGGCGCATAAGCGTATTGATCACACGTGTGGCTGGCTGAAGGCACTGGTGAATGGATTTCGGGTGTTGAGACGGTGATGTCTGTGCATCTAAAAACAAGGCATCAACCGAGAACATCAGCATTGGTGAATCGGTCAGATGCTGTACACGGTCATGTTGTGTTGACGCGCACGAGTCACGTAGTGATCTCGAGTGGGCAGGCGGTGCATGCACGTGCTTTGACGACATCACCCGGTGGGTTGAGGTCGTTGAAACGGATTGTGAAACAGTGTCCGGGATCAACGGCTGCTTGTTAGGCGAATGGTACTGAAAACACGCTCGTTCAACCCACTTATCAAATCTGATAGCCTGCTCTGGTGGAGATGCACGGTGTTCGACCTTTGTCCAGGCACCATTGAGAAGAATCCATGTGGATCTCAAAACATCTGGCGGCACAATCAAGCCGGGTGGCTTAGGACGATAAAACACCGGTTGCTTGACGACGAAAATGGGATCCATACCTGGCAAGTATTGTAGCTTCTCTTTACTAGTCAAACCCTTCCTATACACTTCTTTTGGCAAAATAGGGGTTTCCGTGTATGGGAAGTTTGGGATGTCCTCAGTTTTGGATTGGAAAACTTGGCGAGTAGTCATATCGACATCGGTGCTTGGCTGCAACATGTCCAATACTTCTTTGCTCTGCAAGTCCTGAGGTTCCAACAAGTTGATTAGCATACAAGCTTTCTTCCATGCCATGGGATTCTTGATTGAATCCTTTAGTATGGATATCGGCTGCCATTTTGGCTGTAATTTCATAGATCAATACAAAATGATCCTTTTGAAAATGTTCATGCATGGAGGCAATGGAAATCCCATGTGTGCGCTCCAAATGACGCATGGTTGGATTCCGTCCTGATCTGACAACACCAATCATCCCTTGATTATCGTCATGAAACAGGAGTTGAGGAAAAACTTTGGCTAAGACTTTCCACAGACTTAATGCGGGGATTCCTAGAGTCCTAAGTGCAGTATCTGCAGCCACAATTTCAGCTTCGGGGGTAGAATGACTAACACACCCTTGTCGCTTACTTCCACCAGCAAGTGGGAATCTTGTGAACTTACCTTGGACTTGTAAGTGCGATCCTGATGTTGACCTCAAGGATTGGGCACATCCAGCGAAATCCGCATCTGCAAATAGTCCTAATGATAAATCTTCAATTTTGTCTCCGACCCATCCTATCATTTTGAGGGACAATGTGGAATTAACATAACACATTAGGTGATGAAGACGGGCGTCATCATCCTTTGTCCATTTAGTCACATTACGTGCTAATGCATTGATGGATCTCAACAGGTCAAACCGCGCAATGCGGGCTGCATAAAGCAGCTTCATAAGCACACTAGCTGCATGCGGAGCTAGATTCCCACGGCTCAGCATCTCACTGTCTTGCGCAGGACGTGAGTTGCCAGTCTCAGAGAGAGCAGGCATATCTGGATCGAAGGAATGTGCACACCAAGGACACTCAACTTTGCGTTTTCCATCGGAAGGAGCTCGATACGGGCTGCTTTTCGTTTCCTCTGGAAGGCTTGGAGTTGATACCTTTTTCAATTTTGTGTCCTTACCAATGATGTCAAGATACTTTTCCACCGATAACTTTAACAATCCTTCCATGTTATAAGTTATGGTCTTGACTTTCTTACCATTATGCAATTGGGTCTCACCTTGGGATAAAACACATCCTAAGTAAAGTCCCAAGTCGGTTTCGGGTTCAATGCGCAGAACGGTGCGCAGCATATCCCAACCTTTGGCCAGATTTTCGGAGGGCCCAGCAAGCTTAAGGTCATCCACATAGATTACCAACAGCAATTTGAGCTCATCATGAAAATACATAGAAGGCCATTCCTCTCCAATGGGCTTAAAACCAATTTCTTGAACTTTCTTGTCACAATGTTGTTCCCACATCGTGCCTGAATCAGGGTGTCCATACAGGGCTTTGTCGAGTCTTACTACAGGGCGACGAAACTTCCAGTACTGTATCTCCGGAGGCCATGCATCAGTGGGTAACTCCACCCAACACAAGGGTCCCTTCAACTTCGCCTGGATGTAGGCCTGAATCGCATCTGCCAACTTGACGGAGTGCCCAGGAAGACATCCGTAAAAATCTGCCCATCGTGAGGCTTCGAAGGAAGCAGGAGAATTTCCTAAGTCTTGGAAGAATGCTGCTTCCCAATGCTGATTCTTCACCTGATTTCCTAGCAGAACGCCTCTTCCCTTGAATTTTCGCCCAGGATTGTCTTCTGACAGCTGGTAATTCTTTTCCACGCATATGCCATGGACTCTGGCCATGTGTACTTCCTTTTTGTTCTTCTTGGCCTCTGCAACAACGTCGTCGTATTCTCGAACCATCGTAAAGTCGAATACCTCTTGATCACGAAGGCCTTTCCACTCCTTGAGCATCGCCTCTTTGGCCTTTGGGTTAGACTCAATCTCAGCTCTGCCCACAGGTCGTGAAACCATTGCATTAAAGAGTTTGCTTCCAAGCCCTCCTGATGGTATCTTGGTTCGGTGACTTTGATTTGATGCAGAAGTACACGGCATAGTTGGAAATGGGATGTATTCATCATCATCAGTGGCTATGTCCTTCACGTTCTTGACGTTAACACATTTGCCATTTTTGATCATTGTCAACTCTCCTGGCGTAGCCATGGAAAACCTCGAAATCTCACCTGACAATGTGCTCCAAACTTCACCACTCCACGATGCTTTTGGGCCACGTCCTTTCTCGACCTCCGACCATTCATCCCATTCAGTGAGATATTCCTCGTCGTCCGGGACGTCAGTAGAAGCATCGGAACATGGACTAGCATCAGCATTCCTCTTCACTTTTCGACAATCAATGTATCGTCTTCCATGTACATCGTCATCATCGACTATGTCGTACAGATCAAGATACGTACTTGTACATGTGATAGGTAAGGTAATTTTGTTCTTCACAACTTCACCAACACCTGCATCGGATTTCTTTGACTTCGATTGAGAGTCATCCTTCTTACTTTCATCACCACCCTCATCGTCCTTGGACTTTGGCTCGTCCTTGTCTTTCTTTGAATCTTTCTTCTCCTTCTTCGTTGCCTTCTTCTTCTTTTCTTCGACCAATCTTTTGGCTTTGTCATCGGCCTCTTTCTTCTCCAACTTCTTCTTCTCGGCTTTGAGGATGGTATTCCGGTCAGATTGAGAGAGTTTGCGCCATTCTTCAGGAGAATAGGTTCCTTTGGGACGCAATGACGTCCTGAACATTCGTCTACCATCATCTCCAATCTTGTATGGGTAACCCTTGACGTTCAATTTGACCTTCTCACCATCGTCATTGAGGTATACCTTCCCATCTCCAGCTTTGCCCTTCTTCCAATGGTCTGGTTGGGCGTCGATCAATTCCTGGAGGGTCATCTCTTCTGGATCTTTGTCTTTGTCGAAGATATCCTCAGGGTCATCAAGAGGCTTCTTTGAGACTTTTCCACCACTTGGTCCAGGTCCACCGTCGTCTCCGTCATCAAGCTCATCATCATCTTCATCATGGTCATGTTCTTCGTCATCTCCATGAGGCACTTTGGAGGGATCGCCATCGAGGATTTCTCTTTCTTTCATCCCTTCCAATGTGGTGTTCACCCTCTCATATTCCTGCTTGCATGGAAATGTCAATGGAGTGACCATCTCGACCTTTTCAGTCAAATGAGGTTTGAGAAGACGGTGTTCAGGTTTGCTGGCATCGTCACCAAGATTTTGATGTACGAATTCACTCAGAGGCCATACTTTGTATTGTCTTGACCAATGCATCCCTGGACCAATGTGATAACCTGCAAACAATCCTGGAATAGAATCAGGCCCGAACTTATGAAGTTGTCCTGCTTCTCTGGTCTTCGGAGGCTTGTAGTTCACACGAGCGCCATAGGGAATGAGTTTGCCAGCAAATTCAGATCCATGGAGTTTGCACCAAGCGCTCAAATCATCATCGTTGGGTTCTACGTTGAGTAGATGACATACGCAAAGGATTGCTGTTCTCCAGAAACATGGTGGTAATCCAGCTTCCAAAAGGCATGTAGAAGTAGCTGTGAGAATAAATTGGTTCGTCCTTTCGGCAATCGAGTTGGTTTGAGGTCTTCCAGGCAAAGAATGATCAATTGGTATCTTCATCTCATTCATGGCTTCAATGAATTGAGGAGCATGATCAGAGTAGGCCTGTCTGACCTTCTTGGCGCCGATGAACTGTTTCACTGCTCTAACTACATCATCTTTGGTCATTCGATCAGATGGATAAGCACCAATGATTCCTGTATAACAGTCTCTGACAACCAACACTTCCTTCTCGAGGACCAACACGTCATCATGGACTTTGGATGTGTCCACCGCATCAAAGGTAATGAGGTCGCCAAACTTCTTGAGTTCCCTTTTGTATGCACCACGACGAGTCTTGAAATGCTTCATCTTTGCTCGAATGCATGAATCGCAATATGGATTCTTGTATCTGTGGGTCAACTTGTGATTCAAGCTATTAGCTTCTCTCTTGAGTGTTCCTCTTTTGGCGACCCTAGATTCACCTTCAACAACATCGATCTCGATGTCATCTTCATCACCTTCGGCGGCATCTTCAGGAGCACCATGACCATCATCTTCAAAGTCAGTCTCGTCTCCAGGAGGCTCGTCAATCGGAGTTCCTGGATCGTACTCGCCGCCCTCAGGTGGTTCTTCTTCTTCTTCTCCTGGGGTTGCTGAATGTTTCTGCCGGTTCATTGCTCTTTTCTTCTTCTTCACCTTGAGCTTCTTGACATATCGGGAACAGTTGTGATCCTCAGTTGATGTCTCAAGACCACTTTCTCCATCGAGATGTACTCTTCGTGAGGGTTGACCAACATCATCAATGTCGTTGAAATCATTGACTCCGATTTGAGGATGTATCAATAGGTCATGGATCTTTGAAGCATGATGACATTCATGAGGAGTGCATTCGTAAGTTCCAAGATCAACGTAGGGGATGTTGTCATGGATTGTCAAATCGATGCGTTCTCCATTCTTCGTAATCATGAAAGGCATTTGATCAGATGGCCATACAAAGGAATATCCTTCTTCCATGCATCGTTTCCCAAGAGACATCACGGACGGAGTGTCGTCCAGTACATAGGCATGAGAGGTCACATCAAAGGTTCCCAGGTCAATCTCTGCTTCTGTCTGAGTAGCAGTTGAACCGTTGGCTGTGTGGAACATGATAGGATCACAAGTTCGTTGCTTCAAGTTCATCCTTTCGGCTTTCCTTGCAGAAATCAGATCATGCCCGCTGCCAGAATCCAGGATGAATCTACGATCTTTGGCTTGCACTGGTAGTGAAATGCACATTATGTTCTTGGACTTCATGAGGGAGTTTCCAACTTCGTGTTCAACAAGGTCTTCAGTAAAAGACAAGTCATCACGATCATTGCCCAGTTTGATCAACATGTCGAACTTGGGGCCAATAATGATTCTAACTTCATCAACAAAACGATGGAGTCCACATCTGTCCATGATGATAGCCTTGGCCCGTGCTCGGACTGAACCGAGGGTGTTGTCGGACTTGGACTGATCGTCGGTCAAATCATCGACTTTCCAGAAAACATATTGCTTGTTGGGGTCACGATACATACGTTTGGGTAGTCCCTCCTGGTAGTCCTCAATGGCGATCTCGTGCACCTCAGGTTCCAGATCAAATGAGATCCTGCGATCATCAGAAGACTTCTTTGCACTGGCTATCCTCGGTGAGGTATAATCCATAGAATCTTCATTGTCGCTATCAAAGAAGGAGTCAATGGTAATGGGAGTCGCCTTCTTCTTTGGTGTCTTCTTGCTGGTTCTCTCTGAGGATGCTGAGGGCGATTTGTCTGCATGTAGGAATTTACATTTGTTTCCGAACTTGCAGGTACCTTCTTGCCAATTCCAACATACCTTCTTTTTGGGTCCAGCTGAAGATGAACTTCCTCTACCTTTCCCTCTTGATGAATCTCTACTTCCGCTTCTGCCTTTCTTACCTTTCATCTTGGCATCATAGACCTTCTGAGAATGACTGTAAAGACATTTGTCACCTTTGTTCCATCCTCCTTTATTGAAGAAGTAGTTACAGAAAATCTTCTTCTTGTCAACGGGTGAAGATGATCTTCCCTTCCCACCTTTGCCTTTCTTGTTGTTCTTGTCGGCATGGGATTTCGGAGAAGGTGTAGGAAGTACCGATGCAGCTTCACTCTTCGCTTTCGCCTTAGGACGTTTGGGAGGATCACCTGTAGACGATGCGGCCGCTTCATTCTCCTTCTTGGTCTTGACGGGAGCGGCAGGCTTGTCTGCATCTTCTAAGGCAGGTGTCGTCTTGTTAGAGGACAATGACAGTTTCACTGCACGTTCTCTATCTTTCAACAGTCGTTCTTGCTTCCCTCGTGCTATGTATCCCTTGATCATACCAGTTAGGTAAGCATAGGTCTTCTCAGGATGCCCTTCATCAAAGGTTTTGTATCGGTTGATATCGAAGGCCATAAGCTTTGAATGTTCAATCTTCCGGAACAACGTGTCACGCAGGGAATTGTTGGAAGGCAGATCATCATGTTTCATGTTGTATACGATGTCAAGCCATTTGTTGTAGAAGGCCTCAAGTTGGTCATCTCCATAGTAGTTGAACATATACAAATGATGGGCATTGTAGAGAACTTCAGTGTGGTCAGGTGACTTGAAGCTAATCAATATCATTGCGAATAGTTCTCGTCCCTTGATGAAGTCCCCACTTCTCCCATACAATTGGTTCTTCATGGACATGTCATACTTCACTTGCATAGACTTGTCCCCAGCATTGTCAATGACTTTTCTCAAGGCATTGGAGAGCTTGGCATCAATGGATTGGAATCTCACATCAGGAGCTTTGGCCAGCGCTTCCAAGTCAGGTTGATCTGCAAGACACGGAGCTAGCCATGCTTTCCAATCTTCATAGTTTCGATCCCCACTTGCAACACAAACTTCATGAACAACACTTCCCTTCCAGGATGAAAGTTCAGTGGTCTTAGGCCAGGGTTGGAGGCTGATCTTTTCGGCTTCTCTTAGAGATACGGATGACTTGGATCTATCCCTTTCAAGGTTCTCCAACTCCTTGACATTGGTGTTGTACTCGTTCCTGAGCTTCTCGAAGGCTTCAGCTTCTGCTCGGTATTCCTGCTCTTCATCGTTGGCGCGATCTTCAGCTTGAGAGAAATTGTTCTTGTAGTAATCTTTCCGATCTTCCATCTTCTTCAACTCATCTTGAAGATTTCGAATTTCATTGTTCTTCTCCTGCTTCATCTCGTCCAACTCGGCTTTCAGTTTGGCACACTTCTCTTCACACTCATTCCGAGGCATAGCATTACTGGGGTACCCATGTAATGTAGTCGGTCTATTCATTGATGAAGAATAATGAGCTTGATTTTCCAACTTCAGGGCAGCAATAGTACTCGACATCTCTTCTACCTCAGCGAAACGCTCATTAGCCAATTGATGCATCTCGGTCAAGTGGCTTTCAGGAATGGAATAGTCAGTCGCACCTTTGATCACGAGTCTTCTGTCGTTCAACATCTTGATGGACTTACCTGCATCCCTGTGAGCACGCTCAAGAGAATCCTTTTGGGCTTCAAGTTCAGTATGAAGGCGAGCAATAGCTGTGTCCCTGTCATTGAGTTCATTGTGCAAACTGTCGAACAAGTTACTCGTCACATTCGGATTGTTGCTCATGTGATCGATCTTGTTCAGAGCATCTTGATACTTCTTACCAGTTTCATCGAAGTTTCGCTGGAAGACTTTGAGCAGGTCCTCAGTGTCAATGAGTTCAGCTCTGTTCTGTAAGTACAACTTGTCAACCTCAGCCTTAGATTCCTTCAAGCTGTCACGTTCACGCACGGCTTGCATGTACATCTCATAGAGAGGTCCTCCATGCGGTGATCTGCTTGGTGATGATCTTCTGGCTTGTTGACAGGAAAGTTCATGATACTGATTCTTCGATTCAGTCAGTTGTTGTTGCATTCGATCCAAAAGACTTTGTTTCATGTGTAGTTCAGAACGTAGTCCCATTAACCTCATGTCCCGCATGCCGCCTGATTCAGCTAGAGATTCTTCAGATACTCTGTTCTCAGAAATCGTTAATCGAGATTGTAAGTTCTCATTGTGGATCACCTGCAATCGAAGTTGCGATTCTTCCAAAGCTAAGTGGTGTTCACATTCTGCATAACGGTCATGTTCAGATCTTATGTTACTACGGAACTCCTTCATGATCTCGTCCCTCTTCATGTCAGCAGCATCTAACTCAGTTTCCAGTCGTCTGACGTTCATGGCCATGGTGTGCTTCATCGTCTGGTTCTGATTGGCAACCTCGAGCATCTCGATCTGTAAAGCACATGTCTGGTCGTTGGCATAGCCGACCGCTAGAGCTTCCTGCTTGGCATTCATCTCTGCGTTTTCCAGTTCCAGTCTGAGTTGATTGATGCGAGCATTAGCATCAGCGCCCACATGCACCATAATTGCGTTCGCTTGTCCCATTTGTTCATCGAATTCCGAACGTAGTCGTGAATATTTGAATTCCAAATGAGATGCAGCTTCATTCGACATAGTCTGATACCTTTCCAACTCTTCGATCCTGTAGGTCGCACCTTCGTCTTCTTGTTGCGCAGCCTGTAACTCGAAGTTTAGCATCTGGAGTTGTTCGGTCATCGACATCATCTCTTGATGAGTGGTGCTCTCCAGGAAATTAAATTGTTGATAGGCATATGCTGTCGTCTCGCTCAATCTTGCCTGAAGTACAGATTCTTCTTCAGTGGCCTTTTCCAGTGATGTTTTGTATTCAGCTAGTTCACTCTGATAGGCAGTGAAGATGTCGCTACCACTTGACGGGGCGTTCACTTGTTGATAAGATCCTGTCCCTGATGGAGTAGCGTCCTGAATCGGTGAAGGCGGATTCGACGACGTAGTCTTTGCCTTGGTCCTTGGAGTCATCGGAGGCGACAATTGTCGTGCAGATGATCTTCTCTTTCCAGGGGTGCTGTCCCTATCTTCAATTGCTTGCATTGTCGAAATTTGTCTCCCTCTAGGAGCAACCAGATGTCGTCTGGGTTGGCTTGTTCTCAATTCTGAGGCATCGCTTCCACCAGTGTCGATACTCTGTGAAGAATTTGACTGCGTGCCGGCAGCTGGTGCAACGGCATGTCCAGAGAAAGAAAATGCATTATCGCTGCTATCCTGTTCAGTCATCTGTAAGGCCCGCGGCTACCCGCTCGTAGGCTCCGTAGGAGTCCTACGGCTGATAACCTGTGAATCGGAGGTTGTCACTCCGACTATGTATTGATGTTGGTTCTTGAAAGAGTCGTCTTCAATGGCGATGACAAGTGAATAGCGGCTTCCGCATGGCTTTGCTCTTTTCCGGTACTGCAGTGGGTCTTGAGCCAAAGGGGCGAGTTGATGTACCCCTTGGCTGTGGATCTTTGAGGGCTGAATTATGTGGTAGTGTACAATGGTCCGTAGCCTACACTCTATTCACATATTATATTATATATTATATTATATATTATATTTTTATTATATTATGTTATATTATATTATATTGTAGTGTGTATATAGATAATTATGTATATATGTATATTACAAATATATGTATATATACATAAGTATATATATATATATGTAATCATAATATATATATATATATACATACGTATATGTACGTATATATCATCACATCACCAATACTTCTCATGCATTGCCTGACATTTTTCAGCACTGGTTTGATGACCTTGGGAAGGAATCGTGAACCACCCAAACGTCAAGTGAATGTCACAAGTGATTATCCCCCATCCTGCTGGTCGGTCATTTTCTTTTCGCTCGTTGCTAAATATCGAAATCAATTTTCTCCTCTTCTTTTTCTGCCTTAGAAGGTGTTGTCGCTGGCTTGTGAAGGTAAAAAAACACCAACCTGATTTGATGGGGGCTACATGTTCTGTCTGTTGACTTCTTGCAGCAGATGGAAACATCTAGCATTGAGTGTTTACCCTATTTGAGACCGAATCACATCCAAGCTCATTATTCAGAAGGGGACCACCAATAAGCCATAAGCAAGGTTCAATCACGTCTTTCAAATAATGAGTCATGTTCAATTCCGCATCTTGACGTGCAAAGATATGCAAAGTCCACATTTGTATTGGGTTCTGTCTCCACAACTCGTGGTTTCCAGAGCAAGAGTCAAAAACGTTCAAAAACATCATCCAAGAACAAACTTACATCATTGCCCTAGTTCCACCTCTACTCAGGCTATATGGCTATGAGTCAAAACCCTGGGACACTAGATAGCTTAAATAGCTGGCTAATGGCTGTTTATTACTCCAAAGATGGTCACAATGGGTTTTGACAAATATCCATATTCATCTCCCATTCTTTGCTAAGATTCCATGTGCCCAACCTTTTGTGATTCGTCCGTCGGGACCCGGGCCGCTTCCAAATCCGCCTTGAAGCGTTTGAAGCGCCTGGCGTGGCGAAAAATGGTAGGATCATCCATAAATAGGAATCCAAACATCATGGCTATAACATGATGTATATGGGTGTATATGTGTATATTTCTATATATATATATATGTCATATGTGTATGTTTAAATGTATGGATATGGGTGTATATCCAAACATCTATCATGGGTATATAAATATAATGATATATGGACATCACCCTGAATAGATTGATGACCATTCCCCAATACGGGCAATTCGCCCAAGTTGTGGCAATGACAAATGTGGTCGCAACAACATCAAGCAGCAAGAAAGCGCGGATCATGCCAGAAACAAACAAACTCCATGGTTTTTGAACTTTAATCTTCCATGGCAAAATTCAAGGTTGCATCATAATATATTATCATGGGGATGTCTTGGGGATATTTTATGGGATGTATATATATATATACACATATGTTATGATTATATATATATACACATACATGCATACAGTTGCCTTTGATATGTGCCATGGTCAAAACATGATGATGGTCATCCATCCCATGCCATAGGAATCCAAACATCATAGCACATATGGTTTCTGCTGGGTATCCTATGGCTATTTCATGAATACCTATAAACCCTCCAAGCACCCTTAAAAATGCTGGTTTAACATTGTTTTAGCCCATAATCTTAGTACCAGTATATCCTGTAGTACCTTTACAATTGTTGGGCCGACTTTGGAAGGTCTAGAAATGCCTATGACTCAGAACCACCACAGCCGCGTCCGGTTGAACTGCCTGAGCTTTTCCTGCAGTTCCTGTGCCGGATGAGGTGCTCGATCTCGCAATTCCTGGATCGATCCGGAGATCTTCAAAAACTGATATCTGAGTCTTCACTTATCTTCTTAAATGAACATCATATCACATCATATTATGAATCATATGACATCATATCATGAATTATATTACATCATATGAAGATCCGGAGATGGATTTATGACATCATATTACATCATATTACAATCAAATTTAACATCATATTACAGTATGGTGATTAGATGATGTGATTACTGTATATAGTGCTATATATTGCTATATATATATATGTATAGTGCTCATGACTTCAAATAAAAATTGTTTCATTGATGATCATCATTGATGATCAATATTACTCATAGATTCATTGATGAAGAATGATGAAGTCGTAGCATTTCCTCGGCGATAGGTCTGGAGCCCGCCAGCAAGGTGGTCAAGAACTCGCGCTTCCTGCGGAGCTGTAAACCGTGAAGCTTTAAGGCAATGTAGTGCTTGCTTCACCGGAAAACTATGAAAACTGTTTCAGGTTGGTGGTTGACCTACCCCTCTGAAAAATGATGGAGTTCGTCAGTTGGGGTTCCTATTCCCAACATATGGAAAGTCATAATCCAGTCATGTTCCAAACCACCAACCAGGTTTTAGTTGAACCAACAAACTGTGATTTACCCAGTACCGACGCTGTGATTGAACTGATTGAAGCACTCGAAAGCGACAAAAACAACGAGGATTTACCACCAAAGCTGCGGTCATTTCGGTTTGACAACCAAACATGCTGGATACAAAGCCAATTCTACTGCTTGGCTCAAATTTAGACAGTGCACAAGGAAACAAACCAGTGACAGTGAGAACTGAGGTTCCGTTGGTCAAAAAATATCAAAAGATTTCAGATGCGCGAGGCTGAAGTCCCATTCTTTGGATCTCCGTTTCTGTTTGTCATACACTGACAGCAGCCATTCCCATTACGTATTGATCAATTTGGCATTGGTTATTCATAAACAAATCAATATGATTTGCTTATAAACAAGTTCCCATAAGTATAGCCAATAAAGAATTCCCATATAGGGATGAATTAACATAAATCCCAGCAATTTTGATGTTCACCAAGAGATCAGGCTTTTGACCCATAGCCTAAATCCATTGGATTTAATCGTGTTTACCCTCTGGTACTGACTAACATAGCTACATAGCTATTGAACATGGCCCATTTATAGTTGATTTACCTAGTGAAGATGGTGATGTTCCATAGTTGTTTGTATGTTTACCAGAGGGTAACCATCATGAATCATCAACCGTTTTGATTTTTTTCTTAACCATTACTATATCACTGCTCCGATTGGGTCCTACTATCATTGTTAATCATTAATCTGGGTAAATTATAATTAGTATTTCACTAACCTGGATTAAGGCCATTTGGGATGATTCCCTTATTAACCATGATTCCAGGGTTCGGTCGCAGTGAGGTCGTTATAATTTACCCAGATTAATCTACCATAACTCCCCATTTCCGGACCTCTTGGCATCGCCCAGCTCCAGCCATTCGTCCCAGCGAATGCGGCGCACGTCCCACCCAAGAGAGGTGAGCCTGGATTGGGCCTACCATGGGATATTTCCTCCCCCAAAAACAGGATGGAACATCAGTCAAACCTGTAGTAACCCCAGAAAAAAAGGATAGACAAATGAAAAAGTAACATCCTACTGAAATACTGATACATCATGATAAGTTGAAGCGTTTCTGAATCTTTTTGAGGTCAAATTTGAAGATTGAACCATCAAAAAACTTGCGAGAACCAATCCAACGGCAATTTTAACGATGATTGAAAAATGTCCAGCAGAAAACTGACCAAATTGCTGCAGTTTTTGAATCACTGGCTTTTTCTGTGTACAAAACAAGCGGGGATTCAACATCGCATCAAAATGTCAGTGATTTAATCCCCCCAAAGAAATGAAGGCCACTTTGCTGGGAAAGTTGATGATAAACTATATATATATATGGCAGTGTGTCAAAACCTTGTACCCCTGGTGAACATCAAAATAGCTGGTAAATGGATGTTCATTCCCCTAAAAATGGTATTAATAGGTATTGACCCGTACCCATATAAACATCTATAAACCGTTAAAAACCATTGGAATGGGGAAGTATCCCATTGACAACCGAGATGGTGGATTCTCCAAGAGACATAACTGGTACACATTGAAGTAGGTTTTATCGACACAAAAGGAGATGTCACCTGCCGGTTTCATTTGAAACAAGTCACGGCGAATTCATCAGCAAAAATACGGATAAATTATGTATATATATATATAATAATAAATAAATAAATAAATAATAATAATAATAATAAATAAATAATAATAATAACAATAAATAATAATTAATAATAATAATAATAATGATATATTATTTGTGTATATAATTATATATTATATATAATTATATTATCACAACAAAAAAACAGGAAAGTCTAGACATATCTCAGATTTTCGCACTTTGTGGTGTGCAAAAGCTACGTCATCAGCCAGTGATGCGTGAACCCATCGCCCATCGCCGCTCCAAGGAACGTCGCGTGCTGCAGCCGCTTCGCGGGAAGGTACTGGTCACTACCTCAGCTGATGGCTTTACCATGGTTTACCCTCTCGTAAACTAACAGTTTGCTATGGAAAATCACCATTTATAGTGGATTTTCCCATAAAAAAATGTGATTTTCCATAGCAAACTGTTAGTTTACCTTGGTTTACCACAGCGCCCAAGCCTTCGCATCCGCTCCGCGCCGTCTGGGTCTTCGGGACAGAAGAAAAAGGAGGAGGGTCCATCCACCATCAAACAACGCCGACGCTCGTCCACCTGGAGATGAAATTTGTTTTTTCCAGTTTCAGGGGAGATTCTAGTCCATCTACCATCTGGTTATTTAACATAGCCATGGAAAATCACCATTTTTAATAGGTAAACCATCTATAAATGGACCATTGTCCATGGCTATGTTAAATAACCAGAGGGTAAGTACTAAAGATTCCAATCTTGGAATACCCTGTTGACTTCTCGTGAGCTATAGTTTCAACTACATCCCCAAACTTTAACGTGGAACCTGAAAACATGCGGTCCGAAAGATGACGTTACTTTCTGGAATTGGCTCCAGTGTTTGGTGTCCATACAAACATTAGGATTAACCACTGCATTTGATTTGTACCATGGGAGCTAACCAATCAGAATTTCAGACTCAACCATTCTTCTGGCTAAATGACAAAAAAAATCACCAACCTGAATCACCAACCTGAAACGGGCCGACATTATTATTTCTTTGTTGGAGAATTACCCTTTCATTCTCAGTATCATTGTCATGTGACACAGGATAGTGACGTCGTTAGCTTGTTTATATACTCAGATCATTAATTAGCAATCATTATCTGGGTATGAGTCTCAAACATGACACCCTGGTGAAAACAGAACTAGCTAGTAAATGATCGTAAATGGATAAATGGCACATCCCCAAAATATTGTCTGGCGAAATCTCCGTAATTATATCATGTCCGAGAATAAGCAAAACCATTTGTAACCACATAGTTGCTTTTAAGATATCAACAATCTGCTCCCAAAAATCAAAAGCATGATGTTTCAATATCCATTTATAAGCATTATTCCTAACCCATGATTTTTGTTTTAAATATCCATTCATCCCATATAAACCCAGATATAAACCTCCAAGCATCCCATCCCATTCACCGCGCTTGACGGGTGACCCCATCGCCTCCAGCTGTTCCAGGCCGATGTCGATATACAGCGGACCCCAGCGGAAGGAGTTGCGATGTGCCTGGCGGCCAGAGTTTCCATGGCGAACCTTAGGTATACCCTGAACAAACATGTAAAACAAACACGCATGTCATGGCTGAAAAGACAACACACGAATTTAATCATAATCTTAATATTATATATATATATCATTATATATCTATAAAGATTAATGTTATTTGACCGATCCATGTTGTTGGACCGTTGCTACATCACCAACCACGTGAATAGTGGCTACATCATCTTCGTTTTGGTACGGTTAAATCCCAAGTTTTAATTCCCCATCATGAGTAGTTGATTGGTTTTCTTGGCAACTTACCCTAGTTTTAGATGCTTAAAACCCTAGTTTTGATGGTCAAAAATGATGCTTATCATTGGTTATCTTAAAAGCCAAAAAAATCGATGGTTCAATGATTCAGTTTTAAAATGATGGAAAATTGGGATGGTTATCTTTAAACTTCCAATGATTCACCATCAGTTTAAAACATCCCGAGTCGTCCGCGGCAAGTCGCACCTCGCCCAAGTCCGCCAAGTGGCGTGAGATGTCACGATGCATCGAGGTGGGTCTGGGCGGAAGCTCATGGGAATCTAGTGGACATATCATGGACATATATGTATATATATATATATATATATATATTATTTAATTATACATATTATAAATATATATTATTATATGTAATTATATATATTGTAATTCTATATATATATATATTACAATTATATATATTTCCTAAAATGGTGGATGATCATAGGACATTATCCCATAATAGTGATGAAAATCCCATAATATACCTGATATATCATGATATATCCCGTAATATGGTGGATTGTGGATGATCCCATTATGATAAGATTGGGAATATATCATATATCCGTTGGTTATTGAACATAGCTATGCAAAATCACCATTCTTACCCTCCAGTAAACTAACGTAGACATAGACCCTGCAAATCAACAAATTCTAGTGGATGTAAATCTTCCAACCCCTGTCTGGCAGCATCTATGTTAATGAAGGGTAAGAGGTATATCATATCATCATGCTTATCATCTATAAATGGGCTATGTTCCATGGCCATGTTAAATAATCATCAGAGTTACTACTTACACGATAATGATGTTGCATAAACATCTGATAATTGAAATATAATCAGTCGAATGGTTTAAATATCAGAGGATAGTCATCTGAACGTTTAAAGGGGATATATTGTTTCAGAATTGGCTGAATGGAACATCTGCACAAAACCAGTGGATTTGAAGCTATGAACCAATCCATTGAGCAATACCAGGACCATCCATTATAATATGTGGCCATAAGTTTATGCCAGATGTTCCAAACTATGGTTGTTCAAGATATGGGTATTGACCAAAACCATTCGATATCGGGCACCCAAGAAAAGGACAAGTCAATTGCTTCTTCCCATCTCAAAACTTTGACTAATCCCCATGGATACAGTGCTGCTATGTGCTTGGTGCAGCTCCAATCCGGCCTTTGTCCTCGATCGGAGATGTGCCTGACATGGGTGATACCGGTGCGTACCATTTCTCCGCACCAAAAAAATATGCGTGTTGTCACGTTGTCAATTATGAAAGAAGACTGCTTCGAACAGTAGCTTGAAGAGCAGTTGACCATTATTTTACCAAAATTATCAAAATTCAAAAAATAGACGCTTCTGTTTTTGGGAGTTGCTCTAAGTTCTCCAATGCCCAAAAAACCAGTCGAAGCTTGCAGTGCCAGACAGGCCACCTCTGTGACAGGCGAACATAAAAGGATTTGGAGTCGTGCAACAGTCTCGGCCAAACCTGCCGGTGCCAGCCCGGCTGGAGCGGAAGATACAGGCTTTATGCCCAGCATATGGTTTCAGTAAGATATACCTTGGAAAATCATAGGGCATTTGGAAGGTAGAATTGTAGTTATGTCATGTTAGGTATCTAATTAATCTATAGAATCTACTGTATGTGAATCATGTTTTTACATATATTATACATAGACATGTGTATAATTGTATAACCCTTCGTCACTGGAACGTGAAAATTATATCAGCCGGCTTGACCGTGTTTTGGGATTCATGTATACCCAAAGCGGTGGAAAATCAAACATGATGATTTCTGGAAATTTCCCGAACCAAATAGAGGCTTTAATGGTAAAATCAAAGGATGTTGGAAAATCACCTATAAATTATAAGCATTGGCATTTCAATGGGAAAATCATCTCACCAAATGACAAACAAATCCAGCAAGCCATGTTTGACGGAGGGCAAATAACAAGGAACCCCGAAACAAACATGGCTGACTGGGCGATTGCACGCCCCCACAGGTTGATACACGTTGTGAAGCTGCAGCTGCTTTCATCATCCCATTGTCTGCAAAACCCAGTGGGAAACACCGCAGAATCCGCTGGGAACACTGCAAACAATACATAACTACATACATGCATGGATTTAGTAATTTAGTATCATAATGATTCATAATGTATCATATGTGTGTCTACCTTCAGACTTTATTTCAACATCATCATGTGCCATGGTGAAGCTACATGGGATGAAAGGGACACCCTCATCCCACCATCATGAATGGTATTCCTGAAATAATAATGGGTATATTAATCCCCATGCATGGGGTTTATGGCACATGGTAAACCATGGTAAACCCAATCATATCAACCTCCCTACCCCCGGAAGCTATTCTTCCACGGTTGGTGCGGTGCCTGTGGCTTGTGAATGCGCGAGACCACTGCAGACTCATACCTGCAGAAAAATCCGGGGTGTGGGTGATGAAATGGATGTCAGTAGAAGTTGGTTCAGTTCATTGAGTACCCTAAACTGGACTTTACGGGTCATTGGGACATATTGGGACAATTTAGCAAAACATCATCAAACAATATGACCACTTGAAGACATTCACTCAAATCCATTTGCCTGTCATTTTTCCACCGATCTCTTTGCGATCGTGCACAAGTGCACAAGGACGAGAGGGCAGGACCAGTTTCCAGACCTGTCTGACACAAACGGAAAATTCACTGAATGTATGGGTGAATCACGAAAACGGTGTACATTGATACGTAGATCACAATAATAATCGACGCAACAAACAAGTAAATCAAGTAACTGGTAATGTCAAGTCAGGATTAATCAACAGCCCGTTATTAATCAACCTCCTCCTCCCCCCAAAAAAAATACAATTTAAAAACAGGTGGTCCCCCAGTATTAAGAAACACCCCCGATTAAAAAACCTCCAGTGCTGAAATCCATTTTTTATCCAACAATTTTTATTTCCAATTCTATTTATGTCCATTTATTTTTTACATTTTTTTTTATCATCATTACTTAAGGTTTAAGTTGATCATTGAAAATTTCAAAAAACAACTATTCCCCAAATGATCGATTTTTAATTAAAATCTTTATAAAAATCATCAGTTTGGATAGCTTCCCCATGAGCCCATGTCCCCCATTAATAACAACCAGGGTTTACTCCTGATTAATCAACCACCTTTCTGATCCATGAGATTTTAACAAATCCAATGGAATTCTATTAAGATCTAATTGACGTAAGCCATATCCAAAGTTTTATTGTTCAGAGTTGCTTCTTATTAAGGGGTGTTTAAGAAAATGACCTACAAGGTAGAGTTCCGACCTTCTGGGGGGGGGGTTTATTAATCCTGACTTGGCATTACATCTATAATCAATCTAATTGCATCCCCTAATTATTCATTTTTTTCACACACTAATGATTAATGGTCCCAGTATGTCCCAGTCATATATGTGGTCTCTCCACCGGGAGGAACACAATCTGGCATCTGCGCACGCTTTCAGCAAGTGCATGGGACGAGCTGTGATGAAAATTCGACGAAATCGCCTTGGAATCGTGCATGATCAATGGTTGAGGTCGCAGGAATCGTTGATTCATGATGGATGTATCACTATTGCAAGTATGTCGATGATGAATGATAATAAATGACTATTACATATTATTAATGATTATTAAATATGATTCAATTATTCTTAATTATGATGGTTCTTATTGATGATTACCAACAGGAGCAGATCCGTTGAAGTTTTTCAAGTAGGTCCAAACGCTGAGGATGACAATCAGGACTAGAACATCGTGGCAATCGTAGCTGTTTCATGTAACGCCAACCTGGCTGAAGAAACCCCATTTCTTCACAGGAGGCATGAAGAAATGTTAACCCCATTTTTCCAGCTAGATTAACCTCATTGACTCATTTCCAAGAAAATGTTCACCTACAGCTGAAGAAACATGTTACCCGGCCTGGTAAACGTTTACAAAAAACCATGGAAAATCACCATTTTATAGCTGGGTAAATCCACTATTTCTATGGTCATTTTCCAGTTCGCTATGTTAGTCATTACCAGAGGGTAACTTGGCACACTTGGCACATGAAAAAGCATCCAGGTCCAGGTCCTGGCCCCGTCTGGGTCTCTGACTCCAAAAGGTATGCAGTGACCTGCGGTGATGGGAAAGTCTCCGTCGAACATGGAGAGATTGCGCAACATCGGTGATGTGTTATTGCTATGCTTGCTTATTGGAAAATCAGCAAAAAATATCAACCATATACTTAATATATATATATATATGTATGAATGTATGTATATATGTATACACACTGTAAACATATTGGCTGATAAAGTGGATATATAATGATATATATAGATCCAGCAGGTCTATCCAAAAATCCTGTGAAACATATGGGTTTCGATTCCTCCCAGTCTGCCACTTTTCAGCGCTGTCAAACGACGGGGATGCCTGGATATTTCCGGGATGGTCATCGGAGCTGTGTTCAAAACCCCTTGTTGTTAGGGATATTCCCCCATTACATTCATTGTGATATTCCCATGGATAGTGATGGTTGAGAAACTGTTCCTGGCGGATTGTGATATTCCCCATTATATTGGTTGGATCTGGTTGGTATCCCTATCATGAAGCAACGGGGGTGGGTGGATGTTCGATGTTCATATGACATTCATGATAATTTGTTAAATTAAATAATTCAAACCAGCAAGCCTCCAAGAAATAGAACAGCTAAACTAAACAGGCCATAATTCAATCAATGGGAAATCCAGGATCCTAAAATGGAAGTACGTTAGTACCATTTGTCAGGCCATATTTTGTGGGGATATTCCCTGAACCATAGGCCTCAAAAATAGGCCTTATATATGGTAGGTACCTCCATGTGACTTCCCTAAACCCACCGCCTCGTCATCCCAAAGGCAGCCAATGGTCACGGGGTTCACCGCATCTCGAAACTGGAAAGCCACAGAGGTTCTGGTCATAACTAGGGTTACCAACAAATATAACTAGGGGGTTGCAACATGGTTTTGCCACATAGTTAGCTAAGTTGGTTTGTAAAATCTATGTAGATGTAACTAGCGTTTGCGGTGATTGAACATAGTGCAATTACAGACGGGATATATATATATATGTATTATATATATACATATCCACAATCATGACATTTGGGGGTACCACGGTACCACCTTGCACAACAGCCATGGAATGATTAATGCAGTCAACTGGGGGTCAGCTGTTTATGTGGAGGCCACCCGGAAGAAATATGAAGAAACGCTGTAACAAAGACAAGCAACTCGAAAAACACAACTGTGCGGTAGCAAAGGATTGGCAGTGGACTTCATTGGACTTTCAGATTTAGATCAACAATGCTCTTCAACCATCTGTAAAATGATATTAATTGGTTACAATGTGGTCACAACACAGAAACTATTGGAATACATGTGATTTAATACATGTGATTGAACACTTTGAAACATGTGCTTTTTTTTCAGTATAGAGTGTCTGTCTTCCTTTACTATACCATACTATACTCTCATACATTACAATATTATCATACTATATATATAGATCATATTATACCCCTAAATTTTCAGCTACTTTATACTATATATACTACCTAGTACCCCCACAAAAATCGGGTCCCATGATGCCCCTAGCTGATGCACCTGTTGCGCGGTGGCCTCTTCCAGCTTCTCCACGGCCACCCGCGACAGGGCAGCTTTCAGGCCTGGGTCCTGGCAGAAATTCTCTTGGATTTCCTGACTGGGAAATTCTGCCACTAACATTGATTTGGGATTTTTTTTTGGGCCATCGTAATTCTCCAGGAGATTTGAGATTCTCATGAATTTGGGAAAAGTCATTCTGGGAAAATGGGCCACTCACATTGATGAAGTACATAAATTTACAGGGAATTTTGCCCCAGCCATGGATCAACTCTCCTGCAATCCAAGCTGTGCCAAGGCATTAGTCACCTGGGCCATGGTAGCAGAGCTGAAATGGGAACGACCAATGGGTGTTCAATGGAGATTGACAACAAAAAAATGGAGATAATGTTGATATCAGTATAGTTCAATAATGTTCAATAAATACACATTCAACATTGATTGAATCATTACCCATCTTAAATCATTGCCCAAACCACGCATGGACATAGTGATAGTGTTGATACAATCCAGAAATCATGGTTGATGTTGGTTGATGTTGGTTGATGTTGGTTCATGTTGGTTGGTATCCGGAAATCATATGGCTATGGATCAATACCTATAAGTACCATTTTTAGGGGGATGAACATCCATTTACCAGCTATTTTGGGGTTCACTAGGTACCAGGGTTTTGACCCATCCCCATATCCATAAACCACTCCTGAAGCCCAATGGATTTCCCCTGGCCTTGATGAAATCCGTGGGTCGCAGCTGTTCGATGGCCTCCAGGGTGTGGTTGGCCGCCATGCGATTCAGCTCACTGTCGCGCCACTTCAAACGTTTCATGCACCACCTGTGAGATGGGTACCCTCTGGTAATTTAACATAGATATTGAAAATTGCAATTTATAGTGGATTTTCCCATTAAAAATGGTGATTTTTGATAGCTATGTTAAATTACCAGAGGGTAAGTGATGGTAAGCCATCAAAAAGGGCCAGGAGTTGTTAGAGAAATTTAGAAATCCCTCATGGTGGATGGCTGTATCATAAATGATTTGTACCAGTCTCTTTGAATCACAAATGGAGATCTGACTAAGTCAGATCGCGTTGAGGATCAACAATTCTGGAAACTCTGGAAATATAAACCCCGTCGATTCAAAGTTGCATTTTGTTTAAGCGGGGAAGGATTGAGGCGTTGCCAAGCCAACCATGTTGATTTTCCAAGGGTTTCTTGGAACCATAGTGACCATAGTGGTGACACGCTTCCCAAACCCTGGATGCTGGATGCTGGATGGGGCAGAACGCCCCAGATTCTCGAGGGAAAAAATAATTATTTCACTTGTTTGGCAACTTGGGGCTGCATCCCAGATAGTAATATAATAGTGTCATACCAGAGTTATATATGGGTTATATAATATATATATATATATACTGCATGCATATTACTGTGTAATATATATGTGTGTATGATATGCACACATCATTATATATATCAGAATTTGTATATGGGTTATATACAAATTTCATATATATGTACATATACATATAATATATATATGAATACATATAATATGATACACATATAGCGCGGATCCTACGCGTGAGTCTCGCACATCCAGTATCCCAGGCCAGGTGACATCAGAGACATCAACGCATGCGATTGGAATTGGGCCATCTTTGCTTTGACCACCGGCAGGATCTCCTAGCGGTGGCGAGGAGGGTTGCTTTAATGGAACACCATTGAAGTAGATTGCAGATCATGTTCCTAAAACCATGGAATTCAAGATGTGTATTGAAGAAAAATACCAGAGACTACAATTTGGATATTGACTTTGGAGATCTTTGGAGTATCCTTTTTGAATGGGGCGATGGTGATCCAAATGATGATTAAATGGTAAGATTTTTCAACGCTGTAGATCCACAAAAAAACCTACTCAGCTACTCAGCTACTCAAGTCCTGGTAGAAGTTGCTATCCACAAAGCTACTCTTGCCGTAGCCCCATAGGACATAACCTAACCTGGCTGTGCACTCACCAAGGTGGGATAGATTCTGAGTTCAGTGGGACATCCATTCGACAGTGATTCGACTTGCACAAGTAGTGGGAGTTCATTATGGTGTTAATCTAGATAGAATTGATGATCAACTACTTCATGATGGTTCATGACTGGACTATACTGGACTTATGATTATGACTGGACATGACTGGACTTATTTCTTATGTCATGATGTTTCTAAAAGTGGCTCATCTCCGACCCAAAAGACTCTTGTGCACCCTATCCTTCACCAAGATTAGCTTTAACATGCCTTCATTCATTGTTATGAAAAACACAAGCTACAAGGTGCTGCCCCCCCCATAGTTACAAGTCGTAACTATAGACATATATATATACATACATACATATATATAGATACCATTAACATCCATAAACCCTAATTAACAGTTATTCTGGCTGTAAGATGCTGTAAACAAACTACCTCTCGCAGCGTATCGGATACGCGTTTTGAGACCAAGCAGCTGCTCAGCGCTCAGCTCTTCCCGTAATTCCAGGAGACGCTGAGAGTAGCCAAACCATAATTTTACCTCAACGTGTCGTGAAAATCTGTTGAACAAAATGGCTTCAAAATGGTTTGTGTAATGGTGTGTGTTGTTAATGGTGTGTTTGTGTGAGCTCTGAAAAGAAATTGACCTTCAGCAAACATATAAACATGGATAGACTAAGATAAACTCATCCCAAACAAATGAACATATAGAAATAACATGAAATAACAGTGTCCAGAGTTCGTCACAAAATCATGACTTCACTGACAACCAGGAGATTGAAACGACCCCAAAATAGAGGATGTAAATATCCAACCATTTCACCACACTGGAAGTCTTCAGGAGCCTAAAAACGGGGCTGGCTGCTAAACAAATGCCACCATCTATAGTTCCCAGGGTGGAATTGGCCCCCCTACCATTGACCTTAACAGCCCTTACCCATTCACGCGGAAGCGGGAACACACGTTGGGTGCTCCATCAATTGGCTTGAATAGCATGTTCGATGTGTGCCGAAGACAACTTCAAATAGAAACTTGTGAGGTACAGCACGAAATCTGCTACCCCCCAAAAATCGGATGGTTCTCAGATTGTCTCCTAAAAGTTGCGAAGATCTATTGTCCTTTGTAGTCCCCAGGGCCATCTCTGCAGGCCAGTGGCATCGTGTTTCCGCAGGGACGCGGCTTTTTGCACACATCTGGAAATGTATGTTGCCTTAGACCATCCCAACAGGAAGTCGGCTGATGGCTGATCGAATCATCGCATGGTTCCAGACCATCTGTCTATAAATCATGCACTGAGTCACTGCTGACTCATAGAAACCCTCTCCGCAAAGTCACTTCTGTTTCTCCCTGGAGGAAAAGAGCAAACTGACCACACAGGTGAAAAGGAACTGGTCCCTTGAAGGCAAGAAACTGCTTCAAAACATCTGCGAGTTGGTGGCAGTGACATGGGCACCCGAAATACCCGACCATTTTGAGGACCATTCCAGAACCAAATCATGGCTTCAAATCCACCCTGATCAATAACAATCATGAAATATCATGAAATTCTAGGTCTAGGTGACATTGCAATTCCCCACATTCTGGTAAATCTCTAATCTTTGCCAGTAAATCCGCCATGGCAAAAATCCCAATGTTTTGTTGGTTATACCGTCAAAAAACCCACAACCATTGGGGAGGCAAGCCAGTACGCCAGTGCTCAATGGATCCCAAGTTACATCCATCAAACTCGTATCCTTGGCTCCAGGTTTTTAATCATCAAACTCATGGATTTATGAGAAAAAAATGGAAAAGTAACCTTTGACAACCAAGTAGCATTAACAATCCCATGTCAGTTCCAATTCATAGGATATGATGGGAATTTCACCAAAATTGGGTAACTATATCTGGAATCTTCCCGGATCATGTCCTAAAAACCATGGGGTACGGTATATAACCAGCCACAATGAGGATATGATACGATCAAATTGGGATATGAAGAGATATAAAGATAGAGTAAATAATACATAATAATACATTGGCTTATAATGTGAATTTGTCCAGAAATGAAGGATATAGGATACCCAGATTGGTTGCCAGTTCGGATCAATCCACATCGATGCCGGGCAAGACGGAACACAACCCAAGAGTAGGTGACATTTGACAAATGCTTTCTGGAAACATAGGTCGGTTATGTCAGAGTTTTCAGCATGTGTATCAGGGTGACTTGACCCACACCCATACAGAATATTGTTATTTGGTTGGTGGTTTGAACCCCTCTGAAAAATATGAGTTCGTCAGTTGGGAGTATTATTCCCGGTGGCCCGAGTTTCGTATCCAGAAATTCGACCCGAACAGGCCGGGGGTCACTTTAGATTCGTAGCCATTCGATCCAAAACCATTCACAACAATTCCCAAGCCATATCCCAAGCCGCATCAGCCCCAATGAAGTATCCAATCTTGGAAACCAGCAAATAGTTACATATATAGTCCCTATTAAGATATATTAAGTTCCATTAACCCATATTAAGTCCCTATTGTTGATGGTTTAATACATATATATATATACATATAATATATCCATCTGGGTATGGTCCTCTGAGTCTGGAAGCAGCCCGGCAAGATCCAAGCCTCTGAGGTCAATGTGACCTTAGCTTTGCTGAAGGAAAAAAACAAATCCGATGTTTTACCCTAGGGTCATTTAACAGTTTGCTATGAAACATGGCCCATTTGTAGTTTTTCTTTTTTAATGAATGATTTATTTAAATTTGTGATTTTCCATAGCTATGTTAAATTACCATAGGGTAGATTGCCAGATTCTTGGATATGTTTAATTCCAAACATGACCAAATAGATTCCCAATCCCCCTTGTTTTTTGGGTTCCCCCTTGGAAAACAATAACACATATTTCTTTTTCTTTAGCACACCCAGTATCTTCCCCTGGAAAAGAACATGACAAGGTCTTATACCTTTTTCTTAAGGGAAAATGAAAATAAAGAAATAAAGATCACATAAGAAAACCAACAGATAATATCCAGCATTCCAATGCCAATGTCGATATTCCGACATGTTTCATAAGGTTTACCAACACATTTATCCCACGTTTAACATCCCAAACATCACAATATTCACAATGTCACATCAAATCATGAAACCTCCCCGCAGAACATAACGAATGCTTCCGAATGGTTGAGATCCGGACGTTTCCGAGCAATGAACAACTGGGTGCCCCTATTAATCATCCATGTTTAACGGGAATATGTTCCATTATAAACCATTAAATTTTTGGGTATCCCCACTTTATGTTCAATAATGGTTTCTGAAAACTCGGGGGATCCTTAAAACATCTTAGAACCATGGCTGTTTCAATACTAAGTCATGGTCGTTTGTGACTTGGATGATTACACTGTCATGGCTTTGTCTGCAAAATGGATTGTGACGTTTCTGATATACTGTATTATATATATATATTATATATATAGTGATTTGAAACACACCATGGATATCCATGGATTGTGTATCACGGTGGATTGTGACGTTCCATGACTAATTCAGTGATTTGACTGTCATGGCCACGCATGGCCATCTGGCGAGGCACGGGTAGAGGTACTCGATACATTCGCACGCGGTTCTGCGCCCAGGATCGCCACCTTCCAGCGGAAGGGGAAGGTGGCGATTCATGGGATTTCTTCATGGGAAACAGGTGGGGAAAACAAAACCTGGAGAAATGTGATTTAAATGGTACTATAGCTACTGTAATTGGAGATTGTTCATTCCCCTGAATCGGAAAATTATGGGAAAATCTTGGGAACATCCACCATTTATGGTGGATGTTCAATGCAATCTCATGGTCTGATGCAAATTCTAGGTGGGATGTTCAGTAGGGACAGGGAACGACTTCATGGGATACGATGGGGATTTCATATCTCGAATCACAACCAATGAAAATGTACAAAACCTACAGCAAGACTTTGGACATGATAGGGATGATATGAGGATATCACATCATGGGATATTACAACCAACAATCTGAAGTCGCTTGTTCAAAGATGGAGAATACCCTATTATACGTTTTTTTCATACAGAACATTATTTTCCAAACCACGCAATTCTAGGGGCACGCATGGGCACCCGATTTTTTGTAAACCCATTTCCACCATCTTTCAACTCACAGGGTGGTGCCCCAGTTATTACAAGTTGATCTATTTTCTCATGTAACCAAATATAACTAGGGTTTATATTGATGAAATATCTAGTTAGATGGGGGGCATAAACCAACTTATCATCCCCTAATTAACATAAGACCCCGTCAAATAGGGGGTTGGAAGATTGCTCTCCACTCAAACTTTGCTGCTTTCAGGTCGAAGTCTTGGTTTGGGGGAGGGTATAACTACGGGTGGATGTGCATCCCAGTTAGAAAATGGTTTATAACTGGGGATATCCCATATATATCCCATATGTAATCTAAAACTTTTTCATCATATGGTGCTGCATCCACTCATCAGTCAAACTGCACTCGCAAGTAGGGGGCACCTCTTGTTGAAGCGCGCGATCCCGTACTTCCGCACATTCCGCTGCTCGTCGCGCACGGCACGCAGCACCGCCCGCTCCTGCGGTCTCATACGCGCCTGTGGTCGGATGCGGCTGGAGTTTCAACGAGGATAACATGGGGATAATGGGGACTTCACATGATTTCATGGTATGTCATGGTGATATTCCTGTGGATACCAATGCTAAAGATAAGCTTGAGTAATCAAACATGGCTGGGACTGGTTAGTGTTTCCACTCTGAATTTATTGCCACAGCAGGCTCTACTACACTCCATGATCCACAAATCCTACCCCTCTGGCTCTCTGGTAAACTAACCTAACCGTTAGGAAACTCACCATTCCTTACAGATAGATCACCTATAAATGGCCATGTTCAATAGCAAACTCTTAGTTTAGCAGTCTATTCCCATAGTTTCAAGTTCAATCACGTTCAATTCCATTTTCCCATGAAATATTCCCCTGGTTGGTGCTTTTAAGCATCTTGAAAAATATGAAAGTCAATGGGAATATTATTCCATATATGAAATGGAAAATAAAAGCCATGTTCCAAACCATCAACCAGTCCCACAGATTCCCATTCCCAAAACATCTTCCCCATCAGATCACCGTACCCCGTTTGAGTTCCCCGTGGGTCCCCCCTCAAATTGGCGCCTTGAAGACGCCCCGCGCGTAGCGCACTCCGCCG
This sequence comes from Cladocopium goreaui, assembly GCA_947184155.2. Classification (NCBI taxonomy): domain Eukaryota; class Dinophyceae; order Suessiales; family Symbiodiniaceae; genus Cladocopium; species Cladocopium goreaui. The sequence continues at coordinate 612,941 of CAMXCT020003446.1, forward strand.
CCGCCGCCAGGGCCCCAGCATCCGCCCGGCAGCCCATCGACGACCACGACGCGGAGGCGATGCGCCGATCCCCGCAGCAGGCGCCACATGGCGCAGAAGTTGTATAGTAATATGATATAGTACGAATCATTAGTTTTAGTATGTTATAGTATGTTATAGTCATATAAAAAATGGTAGGTGAATCTATAGTTTTTGAGGATGTAGTACTTGTAGTTCATATATGTTAAATGATGTTAATACATGTTTTAAGTTGAAATAAGAACAACAAATGCAACGCTACAGTTGCGGTGAGAGTCAAATTGTATACTTATAGCTGCTACCTTAGAATGATTTGTTCAACTAGCTGGATGGTTTCTTTTGTAAATGCATGAAGTGATACTTAAGCTTTGATGGTTGTACCAAAGATCATGGAATCATGCATACTCATGATTTCAGTGATCTAAAACTTGGGCAGCCCATGAACACACACATTTTATCTGAAGCACCCAGTGACTAAGTGACCCAACGAGTGCCGTGAAGAACGGCTGGGTATTTTGTTGTTGCTTCGGCTCGGACATAGCAATGGAAAATCCACCATGTTTCATGGGAAAATCCACTATTTCGACTGGGCCATTTTCAATAGCAAACTGTTAGTCATTACCAGAGGGTATCATATCTGACTTACCTGGAAATAACTGAACTAAGGCCATTTGGGGATGATTCCGCTTACATTCACCATCATTCGAATGTGCATTATATCATTATATCCAGATCATGTCTGCAAGATCCAAGTTGGCTGAATGACTCGCGCCAGGCTGGCGCTTGAGCCAAGAGAGTTGTTGCGGTCAGTGAAGGATGACCTGACCAGAGAAGGCAGCTGATCCCTTCTATATAATATTGATTAATAAATATTAACTGACTATATATAATATAGATGCTCCTTTAATATATAATTAAATATAATTAAGACATTGCGGCGAAGGGATTCTGGCAAACCTGGCAGGCCCCAATCCCCCAAGGCGAGAGTCAAGTTTCTTGCCTCGGTCTGTGGATTGTACATCCGCTTGGAAAAAACGTGCCACACGAAATTTTATGTGGACTGCGACTAGAAAAGTTGTCTCAAAACTGGGGATTGGTCCCAAAAATGCTTCAGTTCATGACGGCCAGAAAGAAGTGCTTTGGATCAAACACACTAAACACGTGGTAAGAAATTAGTGTCTTTCTCTTCAGAACCGGAAGCATCCAAGGGAAGCAGAGTGATCACTTTCGTGACACAACTGCAATGCTTATGGCACACTGATCCTACAGCATCTTGTGAGATGGCAAGGCAAACCTTGTTTACTTGCCAATCCAAAGCTTGCCCTTGTCAGTGCTGCCATCACGCAGCTTTTTCCAGGCTCCATGCGTTTCCTCAATGACCTGAAGCGAGGATCCATCTTGGATGTTCCAACACGTTGAGAGACCATGTTTCACAGAAAATACATATGAAAAAATATGAACATATGTCAATACAATACCTACATTGAGAATAATTGAGATAGCAATTCAAGAATACAGGCAGGTTTGATCCATTACGCCTTGTCTATCTATTGACATGCTCTGTTGTAACCACTTCTGAATACAGCGTAAGTACATGAGAACCGGCACGTGACGCTTCTCACGTTGTGTCATATTTTGCATGCCCAGGCAGACTTGATCAACTGAACCTTTCCGACTGGGGTGAACCATCCCCATAGAAGAGCATCAATATAGATAATATACAGTAGTACTCTAGTGATGATTGGTGGCATGCTTGCCCATCGTACACACTTTGCAATTCATGTATCTAGTCTCAATTTTGTTCTATCCGTGTTGTACAAAAAACTTGGCAACTTGGATCATCTTGGATCATCTTGGATCGTTGATTCATCCAATTCCATCATATATTAACATCAATATACATCCATTTTTTCCTGGCTATGGGTCGAAATTTCAGGCCAACCTATGCGATTTGTAAGTCCGACTTTCGGGGCTTTTTTTGTCGGAGAATAGGGTACCTCTAAATCCAGTGGTTCATCAATGGATTTAGAGCTACCCTATTGGCATCTATTGGCTATATATGGCTATATTGATCTGACTATGTCTGACTACAAAAGTCTGGCGATATTGATTGATATTGATTGATATTGATTGATATTGATTGATATTGATTGATATTGATTGATATTGAATGATATTGATTGATATTGATTGATATTGATTGATATTGATTGATATTGATTGATATTGATTGATATTGATTGATATTGATTGATTGTTCATCATCAATATATGCATATGTATGCATCATGTTCAGACAGACCCGCTCCTCCAGGGCAAATTTCTTGTCCAGAGCCTTCTCCTGTCGCGGAGATCGCGGAGATCGGAAAAACGACAGTCGTGGGACCTAGTGGTTGGAAGGTCAGGGATGGTCAGGGTTGAGTGGATTGAGAAATGATAGGAACCATTGTAAATTCACTGCTTTGGGGTGGATGCTTTTGTGTTTGCTGACAGCATGAGTCAAAATTCTTCCTAGTCATATGATGAACATGGGTTGAAGTAATTTGATCAGGGAAGCTAGTGATAGTGGAAACATTTGATCAGGGAAACTAGTGAAAACTTGTGGTTGGGGGTTGAAGTGGGGATGAAATCAAACCATCACCGGCCTAAGAAGTTTGACCCATCACCCGAAGTCCCAAAGCCAGCAATGCCCCAATACTTGTACCGTCTTGTTTGAGATGGACGACGTTGTCAAGGTGGTGGTTTAGCCTCACATCCAAACAAATTAAAGTCTAGTTGTCTTATCATTTCTTGGATAAAACAGAAACCGATATTGGAAATCACCAATCAGTCATTTTAAGCCACTCATTTCCATGTTGGAACAGAAACCGCATATGAAACCACCTTTCAGCATTTGTGGCAACATCCCACCTCTCTGATGGGTATTTCTCAAATCCCCAGCATCGCAAACACCTCATAGCCGAAGGCGTTGAGTGGCTTGCCATCGGGCGTCTTGTACCATCGGAACCTGAAACAGTGACATGACTCCAAACCAAGTTCTTGCCTTTTTGGAAATCGGTTCAAATTCCAGCGAACCCCGAAATCATTGAAAGTGTACACTCGTGAGATCAGCGATGCAAACATCAACATCCACCTGAATATGCATCTGTGACGATCAACATGATTCAAAACAGGGTGCCCCTGAAATGAATGAAATGAATCATCCGAAAAAATCAGCAAAATCTGCGGGTCTCAAAGCCTCTCATCAATCTCCGTGGGCTCACCGTGACTGAGGGCCGTACCACTCCCTGATGCCGCTAATGACACCGGGGCACTTGGCCTCCGCCAGTGGCAGATGATCCATTCAATGCGGAGCCAAAATGTCTAGGGGTGTCTATCATTCTGGGGAGGAAGTGATTATATGTGATTATTATACCCAGAATTATATGTGATTATCTAGGGGATTATCCATTCAATTGAATGTCTAGGGAATTATATGTGATTATCCATTCAATTGTGAATTGAGGGGCTGATAAAACTTTGAATCAATCATAGCCAGCATGGGTTGCCGACTTAGAACTGCAAGGACTGATGTTTCAAAGACTACTCTGCAGGGGCGGTCGCAAAACCCAGATGTAGCAACCAACTCGTCAAGTTAGAGCTTCAAACTGATTTCAAACCCACGAAGCTGTTGTCACATCCCTTAATTGCACAGGAAAGTGGAATCCTCAGAGTCCAGTACCTTGGCATAGCAACATTCGAGACCCCAATTCCAAGCAACTTAGCCATAATAGGCTATAGTTGGATACAAAATCATAGCCTCATAGCCAAATAAATGGATCCATAGTGTCATTCCCGGATTAATAAACCCTGGTTGACTTAACTGAGGGGTTCTCACAAAATAGTGGTAAATGGCTACTTAAACAGCCCAGGGGGGCTGATCATCCGAGTTGACATTCATGTCCATCCAATATAAGGTACATGATTCACTCTATTTTACCACCAACAACTTGTACCATGTAGTAACCGCGTAGTAGTTCAAGAAAAACACCCAACCGCACACCTCCACGTCCTGAATGTCGTTCAGTTCCGCTGCCAACTTGTCGCCCTGAACGGTGCAGTTGGGTCAAGCATGTTGATCCCTGAAGAGGGTCAGGCACCAGCAAACCGTGGGTAAACATGGATGGTTTACACAGATGTGTGGTCCGCCCTAATATCTTCGATTTTGATCCCCTAATTTTTGGACGACCTGGAACTCTTCAATCTTGGCTGCTGCTTAGGGTCTTCACAAAGGCCTTTTTTTTCCATTGCGAATTCTCATTGGAACCGGATTCATCCATCAGATCCTCCTGTCCAATGCTGTTGATCGTGCAAACATGTTGTTTTTTACCGCAATAACTTACTGGTGCTTTTTACGTAGGGTTAGTAGGGGGAATGATCCAAAAAACAACTATTGATATCATGACAATCATCCCAGCAACCCCCATCCATTCCCTACGTTTAGCACGCACCAGTGAGATAAGCTGAGTGCCCCCGCTGCGCGGATTCCAATGATCTTCCTTGGTAGATCGACAACAGATATGGTGTCTATTTTCCCCGGCGACCACCAGGGTGTTTTATGGATGGTTGAGATGTGAAAAATCTGAAGCATTGAAAACTGGAAGCTGTTTCATGGTACATTATCACTGATCTCAGGAGATAGTCTATCATTTCCAAGTCAGGCCTGTCTAACCAACATGACTTCATGACTTCCTGCTATTTGTAGTTGCATTTTTTTAACCCTCTGGTAATTTAACATAGCTATTGAACATACCCCATTTATAGTTGATTTACCTATTCAAAATGGTGAAAGTTCTAAATCTCGATCGGTTCCGGTGATTCAATGCGGAACATACGTCTGCCTTGCGATGTATCCCTATGTTGTTGCAACGTGAATTTCCCAGTTTCTGTTGCTCATCCCCAAGATGTTGTGAGTTCCCATGTTTTTGTTTGCTAAATGTCATTTCCAAAGATATTAATCGCTATGTATTAAGTGGATATTAAGTGGATCCAACCACAAAATATTAAGTTTAGGATACATTTAGGGTCATTTCCAAAGAACATCCAAGATATCAAGTGGATCCAACCACGAACCAGTAATCAGAGCATTTCCTGGCGCCCATGGCTTTCGCAAAAAACGTTTACCCGGTCAGGTCTTTATCCCTTGGAATTCTGCAAAGAATCACTGAATATCACTGAATCATATATGTTAAGTGGATTTAAGTGGATTATAATGATTATATCATCCATGGTGCTGGTATATATGCTAACATAAAGGGGGTTTTTGTTGATGAGATCCATGGAGCACCATATATAGCAGCACCATGGATCCGTCATGGGTGACATCCTACCGATCTCCGACGCAAAGTGACCAGTCCAGCTCTCCATCATCGATCATCGCCAAGGCACCCAGCACCTGCCAAATCCGTGGGAAGAGCATGGTAAATAGAGATTGTTTTGAACCATGCTTTTACCAGAGTAACTGATGAATAGTAAATAGTACCATCTATTAGTAACAATAGTACAATAGTAACAATAGTACTTTTGAACCATGCTTTTACCATCTATTAGTAACGAACCAATAGTAACAATAGTACTGTTTTGAACCAATAGTAACAATAGTAACAATAGTAACCATTGACTAGTAACAATAGTAGCAATAGTCAAAATAGTAGCTGATGAATAGTAAATAGTACCAATAGTAAGCAACTGATAAATAGTACAATAAATGATAACTGATTGTTTTGAACCTGTAAATAACACCAATAGTAACTGATGTATCTGGCAAAACAATCATCCTCTATATTCATTTATCAATAGGTGGTGTCATGTTTCCAATGATTTTGCGATGTTCGAATCTAAAGAAACCATCCAGTGATCGTCGATCATCTATAACCCATATGCGAACCATGGTGCTGGTATATTTACCTACAAAACTGGGTGATTTTGGACAAGGGCAAATGTTGGGATTCATATTCCAGCACCATGGTTCGCATCCAAGGGTAATTGGATGTTATGGCACCTGCCGAACAGAAGACTGTTTTCGGTGGCAGCAGGGGAACCAGCAACTCGAACCAAATTTGGTCGAAACGTTCCACAGGAACACTGGTTGTTCGCATATGGGATTTGTTTTTCGTATTTCTGGGAGCAAAAAAATGGTTCCACTACTGTATGTCCTCATAAATTTACAGATTACATGCCCATATCAAATTCCCGAAATGATCCGATTGTCATCCCAACCATCAGCAACATATTTGCGTGTATGGACAATATCAAAAAACAACCATAATAATTGAAATAATATCAATTAGTTAAATCCATATTTCATCTTCATAGAATTATTGTACACATATATAAATAGATAAATAAATAAATTGTAGATATATATATATATGTTGTACATTACTGGTTGGTGGTTTTAACTATCTTGAAAATATGAGTTCGTCAATGGGAAGGATATATTATCCCATATATGAATGGAAAATAAAACATGTTTGAAACATGTTTGAAACCACCAAGCAGATGATATTAGGGATTTACCAATGGGAATATATGAGAATCTCATGATTTATGGGAATCTTATAGCCATATCATGTTATATATATAGATATACATATCATGGGGTGAGTACCCCCCCAGCTATGGCAATTTTTACACCCGAGCTGTGCCGCTTTGCCTTGACCGGCTCCACGGAACCTTGGGCCAAGGCCTGCGGTCGGGGGCACTTTGGAGACGATTGAACGCCAAAAACATGCGATGTTCATGGGGAAAATTATGATAATATATATATATATATAATGTATGTATGTATGTACATATATATATATACACATATGATATATATATATATGTATATGTAATTATATATAGATACTGTATATGAACGTTTTGGGATTTAGATGGATTTGGTGGGTTTATCTCACTTTCAGACAAACCCGACATGAGGTTCGACCAGCACTTGTTTGCTACGTTGCTGCGTTTGAACCGTGGCTTTTCATGTGAAACCGCACTTTTGAATCGGAGAATTGGAAGATCTTTTCGACTTGTGGCTGGTTCTTTTGTCCCCATCTGCCACATGTTTTATCTGAGAATCGATGTGCGTCTGTTTCTTTCCGCTTGTGGCTCGTTGTTTCATCCCCATTTGCCATTTCTTTTCCGGGATCGCCATCAACCTCCGAGCCAATCTCCACAACGTCCACGGGATCCTGTGGTGAGGATTGCGGGAGGTCACTTTAGCTGCATCCAGAGTTGGATCGTTGTAATGGATCTTTATACTTGCTGGCATGGTCTATCGCCCTTTTTGCAAATGATTTATTTAAATATATATTTATGATTATGCCAGACCACTATTCTCGACTAGAAGCTTGGAGAATTCTGTTTGAGGTTAAACGGATGTTATTACCAGTGTGGTTCCCCAAAGTTTTAGAGCCTGGAAGCATCTTTTCTGATCTCCCAATGGGGCTCAGCCAGGCGACGTTGTCACCATTGCACTTGGTCTCCGCATGGGTCACGTTGGGATCCTGACACCAGGTGCCATGAGAAACCAGTTGGATCAGTGGATCAACGAATCTGAACCGTTGGATGTTTTTGCGGTGATGTAATGGCTACCCGTCTGCTCAAAGCCAGTTTGGCTTAGTCCGAAACAAACGATTCCCTCACCATCCCATCCTCCCAGGTTTGGGGCAGCATGCCATAGTTCCAAAAGATGGGACCGTGATAGTCTCGCAACTTGCCTGGCGGGGCCATGGAGATCGCCGATCGGTTGCGAATTTGTCTGGCTTTGATGGTGAAGAATGGTGCAGTTTCGGAATTTCGAGTGATGCATACTGTAGAGACTGTAGAGACTGTAGAGTGTAAGTGAAACATAGTGAAACTATAGAACTCTTTGAATGACAAATAAAGTATCCACCTGCAAAGTAATGTTGCAAACAAAGCCCGTGTACATGGAAGTAAGCACCCCAAAGAACCAACCATGGTTGAAGGTTTGAGACCCTGGTACATCTTGGCCATCAAGTTTCGCTATGACAACCCAGCACAGGAGAATTGGATAATTACAGCACCTCAGCACCAATGAATCCACAAAGTGGGTAACTTCATGTAATTTCTGGGATCTGAAACCATCATTTTGAGGGGGTTTAAACCATTTTGACCCAACCCAAACTTGCTGTCGGATTTATGAACAGGAAAAATGGGATATGATAGGATAGTATGGCCACCAAAGATGGCTAATCAAAAGGTCCATTGGGCCCAACCAATTCTGACCACTCAAGTGACTTGTAGGAAAATTCGATGCCCAAGGTTGTCAATTTCCCAATTTTACAAATGGAAGACACCCAGGAAAGGGTCTGGGGAAAGCGCGTTGTCAGTTTCAAGTGGTCGTACACATACAGTAATTCTTTAAACCGCGGATTGGCGCAATTTACCAATGTCTACACATTGTGGTTGTAAACTTTGTAAACCACTGCATAAAAGTATATAAAAGTTATACCATCTGGTTATTTAACATAGCCATGGAAAGATCCACCATTTTATAGCTAGGTAAACCATCTATTTCTATGGGACATTTTCCATGGCTATGTTGGTTTACCAGAGGGTATAAGCCATTAAAAGTACCCATAGGATCCATGTATGGTATATATATATGCTAACATTTGGGGTATATTGATGGTAAATGTTACCATATATAGCAGCACCATGGATCCTATGGGGTATCACAACATCCTTTGGAAGAATCGGAAACCACCTTACGGATCTCCATCCTGACCTTTCTTCACATCCTGCGCGATGGGATTCATCTCCTCCTTCACAGCCACCTGGTCCAGTGGGCAGTGGTGGGCGCCCAGGAGAATGCTGGGAAAATGCTGGGAAAATGCTGGGAAAATGCTGGGAAAATGGGAATGAACATGTTTATTCTACCATCCCACAATACGGATTGAAGAATATTGAAGTTGTGGATTTTTTACCAGCCATAATCCGAACCATCAAAAATAGATAAACAGTTATTCTACGTGACAAATGGAACTTGGGTTACCAAAGGCTATGGCCAATGATGGTGTATCGATGAACCCACAAAATTGTTTATTGTAGTCAGTCTATCCATACAATATTATAGTATATCAGATTGAACCATTTCCATATCCCTGTTCTTGTGGACTTGTTCCCAATTGAAATCTCCCACTTGTTCCTGTTACTCCACCACCAATTATTGCCAATGTATATAGAAAACCCGTCAGTAATTTATGTAAAAACATGTATAGAATTCATTATAATTCAATATCTATATGATCATATGTGTGCAAGTGTGTACATACATACATAATTCTATCCTTTTTGAATCAACCAAATGAGTTTGGAATGCTATCTGCTGGCGATCCCAGGCCACCAGGCACCTCCATTTTGGGTTTGGTGTTCTTTGGGATCTCGATCAAGCAATTGAAGTGCTGCGAGGATGGCTGGGATGGCTGGGCAAGCTTGACTTAGATGCCAACAGAGATAGGGGCCGCCCTCAACTTTGTAACCTACCTGAAATGTCAACTATTAAATTTGGTGATTGTTAATGCTGGTGATATTTCAATGTTCATTTGTGAAATATTGCTATCTGGATCTATCTGGATCTATCTGCAATTGTCCAAGCTTCAGCGAGGCGTTGCCATGCCGAAACAGGTTATGGAGCTTTCCTGAAATATGGCTACCCCAAAATGGATGGTTATAATATGATAATCCCATGAAAATATTTAAAAATAGATGATTTGGGGGGTACCCCACCATTTCAGAAAACCTCCATATGTAACTTGGATATGTCCTCCATGAAACACATCTACAAACTGGGAAAATGTCCATTACTATCTCTGCTTCAAGGTTTCCTGACATGTCCTTGATACAAAATCACCTTTGGGGTTACAACAAATTGATTGAGTACATACGACGTACCATTGAAGCACCCTCTAAGAGGATGTTTTACCCTCTAAACAGGGAACAATGAGTACCACCATCGCTGGCAGGTGCTAGGATCTGATTGACACTGGAAGCCCCCAGAGAAGAATCACATCAACTGGTAGCGTGAACTGAATTTCAAACTAAGTTGGTGATAAGGAAAAAAATAGGAAAAACATGGAAAAACATATAAACAGAAGTATCAATCAAATTCAATCAATACAAATGGACCAGTCCATTGGGTATCGATAAAGACCACCAGTCCAATCACCAATGATCCCCCTCAGCTAAGCATAGCTAAGCCGTGGCCGCTCCTCGCCGCTCTTCAATGGAATGTCATGCCAAGGAGAGATCTTGTTTCCGTTGTTGTCCTGGATGATCCCAAGCGAAAATCCAAAAAGGCGCCAAGTCCGATTATGAAACGCCGTCCTGGAAGTGCATGCGGTACTCCAGGGTGCCTGGCTCTCCCACCTGGACAAAATAGTGGAAAGGATGGAATCGTTGGAGGTTGAGCCATCTGGTATAGGACGGATCCGTAAGAACAAATGGACTTCATAGTTGTTCAACATGTGTTGGAAGCGGATATGTATGTTTTGCCTGAATATACTATTCGTATATCTTGTACATACATACATATACACCTGAATACATTCATGCTGCTGGCATTACGGTAAAAAAGCAAAGTCCAACTAAAACAACATTTGAATATGGGTTATGAGTTGAAGATGACTGGTACACTAAAACAACGTGCAAAACCATGAAGAACACAACCTATACCCATGCTCAGAATTTGGATCGGGAAAAAACTTTGAAGGTAGAGGTGATATACATGGAAAACAAAATGCATGCTGCATGCTACCCTCTGGTAAACTAACATAACTATGGAAAATCACCATTTTTAATGGGAAAATCCACTATAAATGGTCATTTTCAATAGCTATGTTAAATTACCAGAGGGTAATAGAAAGAAACAAATTCAACAGGTACGATTGGATCCCATCACTATTCGGGACATAATCAAAACAGCATCCCAAGGAGCAAAGGAGGGAATTCGTCAAAGTAGATTCTGCATAGGGACTGCCAACGGAAAACAACTGGCATCTACAAGTATCAATGACTTAGCCAGTGCTACAATCAACTATGAACATGATTGGCCAATCTTATCCAGTCTTGTCAGAGGGTAATTGATGGCAATTGTTTTGCCAATCAACTCAACCATAGAGGCAGCATCAACAGCTGGCAAGTTCACGCAGCAGGGTGGCCGGGTGAAGGAAATATGCGAAACGAAAAAATGCAGATTTTGTGGTTCACATATATGACATGTCATTTTGCTTTGTTTTGTTTCGTTTCATTCACTCATTCCTTTGCTTGTTCATTCATTCTTACATTGACTCAATTCATTGATTGATTGGTTGATTGATTGGTTGATTCATTAATTCAGTCATGCATTCATTCAGTGATTGATTGATTCATGCATTGATTTAGTAGAAGTAAGGGATGAATGTGGGGTGTTGAATTAATTAACTGGGTATTCGTTGATGTTGATAAACGGCCCATGTGGGTTGGATCGCCATATTTCATGGTGGACACAGAAAGCCTTGTGCTGGGTGAAGGCTGAGAAGCAACGCACCTGGCCGTTGGTCAAGGCAAGGGGTAGAGCGGTAGAGCCATGTTTTTCGCATCCCAAACTGATCGATTCAAAAAACAGTTCATGAATCCATCCGCAAAAAATCTACCAGTTTCCTTAAGCTTCACCTTGCCTTCTTGATGATTTTGGGAAAGACAAACTGTTTGTGTCAAAACCACGTTCAAAAAGCCTCTGAAACGTTGGAATTCATCTCTCCCGTGACAGGAGCACAGGGTTCCTTAACTTTCTATTTCCTCAGCATCAGCTGGTGAGAGGGGTATATCACTCTTTCACAGCCTTTTCAAGTGATTTAAGACCCCAAATCTACTGTTAACTTGTGTATCATATTCACTTGATTACAGAACTTGATAGAGTCATTAAGATCTATGCTCCCATTATCTTTCTTTTCATTTCAATATTTTGGATGATCATTGTAATCAATTTCAATCACGTTGGTTTATATTGGATAGTTATTGTGAGGTGTTGACGTTCAACCCTTAATAAAGTACATCCTTTGCAAGTGCCACTGCTTGCATTTCCCATGATGTTGTGAAGTCCAAACTTCACTTGCACATGTAAAAACCACCAATCTAATCAATACAGCTAAACAACAGCATTTGCAATTATCAATTGTGATGTCAGAAGGGGAGCTGCCTTGGTAAACATATTTAGTTGTTTCTATTGTACTAAGCATTAGGTCATTAGGTATTGTCAACACATAGACACAAACAACTATATGTATAGATATTGAGCTTGCTGTGCAAAAACCATTGGAAGAACAATTTACAAACAAAGGATTTCGACCCTATCTCCAGTCCTACTATACTAGTTGACAAACACTTTACTGAACTAGATGAAACAAGAACCAAAAAAAGTATCTAATGGGAATGTAGCAAACACAAAGTAAACAACATTAAACACAAAAAATATTTTGAAAACAACATGCTATGAATATAAACAACATAATTCATCAAAAAAACAAAAAAAAAAAAAAACACGTAAAAATGGGGCCCCTATTTCGTCACACTCTCAAAATTTATCGGTGGATTGTCATCGTCATCATCATCATCATCATCATCGTCGTCGTCGTCGTCGTCGTCCGTCCGTCGTCGTCGTCGTCGTCGTCGTCATCGTCATCCTCATCCTGATCCTCATCATCGTCATCGTCATCATCATCATCATCAACATCATCATCCCTCTTCTTTAGCATTTGGGGTATACCCCATTCTCAGACACGTATCAAAACCCTCGCATCCCCCAAGAAAATACATCGAGCCAATTTTCCGCGTCCTGCCTGTGGCCAAGCCCGAATCAGGCCTGTGGCTAAGTGTTTTTGTGCCAGGGTTGCTTCCAACACCCTAAAAATAAATAAAAATAACATGTTGTTGCTCCAAACATTGGATAAAATTGGGGGATATACCCCCAATAGCGACTTGAAAACTCGGGAGAAGCCATGATGAGAAAAACCATGATGCTTGCCATATGATAAAGCCACCATGGGATTTGGTGGGATTCCAGAGACTGAGATAAACAAAACGGGGAAATCAAGAGGATTGATGTAAGATAATCAATTTCACCACCTGTACTCATGAAAAATATCGCTTGGAGCACTTTTATGCAAAAGCATGTGGTAGAATCGTATTGGAATCTCAACAGCTAGGGAAGGAGCAGTTGCCCATTTTTTCTCTAAATTCTGTTAGGCACCAGCAGTTTATCAAACTTCGTGAAGGGTACACCATCCCAGGACCATCCCATCCCAGGAACAGCCGACATAGCCAGTGCTATGTTCCTCCTGATGAACAATTCATGTTGCGGTGTTTGGGCACCCAAGAATAATTCACGACATTCCCAGTAGATTCCCGAAATCATGGATTAAACGTGATTATATATATATATATATAACCAGACAAAAACTAAAAAAAAAAGTGATCAAATTCAGGTTTAAGGTCAGTTTTGGATGATCCTTGATGGATTTGTTTCAAAAGATACGCCAAAATCCATAGCTGATCACGTCTAAACCACGTGGATGAAGGGCTCCGCCTTTCTTGGGGCGAGACGTTACCCCAATTCCCATCTGACCACATCCTCAGGTCGCGACGTGACGTCCTTAAAACAATATATCCAGATAATCCCCACTAATATATATATATATATATATGATTATGTGTATACTGTATATATATATATATATATCATGGGGATAATCTGGATATATGTTTTGTAAATATATCCCCAATCACATCCCACATGCCAGTTGCCGCCTGCACGACGCACCGCAATCATGGCCCGCATTGTCACCTCAAGGAACATCATCATCAGCATCAGCATCTTTAACAATAGATCTACCTCATCCCATCCCCCGTTCATATGGGTATGGGTCAAAATTAGGTACCCCAATAATTGGATGGTTAATACTAAACTAGACTAACATCTGTGGTCCCACATCGGTCTTCCATTTTGACCCACATCCATATGAAAACACCACAAAACCATGGTCAGCGGATGATAGCTGGAGATATTTGGGACCGAGGTTCAGGGATGTTTGATCGACGATGGGATCAGTGGGATATCATGTACTACTGTAGATGTAGATGTCGAATCCTCTGCTTATGGGAACCAAAAAAAAACATTGACTCGCCAAGCATTTACGAAGCTCCACCCTCCATATGGGATCCATCTTGGCTACTCTCTGGTAATCAACCCTGGTAATCCCCCGATTAAAATATGGATGATGTTCAATTGCCATGTTTGACTACCAGGGTAGTAAGGTTGGACATGACATCTTGAAGTTCAAGAAAACAACAAACATATTCAAAAAATCATTTATGTTACAATATGGTTCTTATATGTTAATATCTTATAATGTTGGCCCCATTATCTAAGGAAGGACCAACCTCAGAGTGCCCCAGCACCACGTCCAGCTAGGTAGCTGGGAGGTGGAGAAAATCTGGATGGATTTGGGCCAAAGAAGGCTGCAGGTCAGCCATGTTGTACCCAGTATGGGTTGAACATGAAACATGGTGATTTCGGAGAAATGCCCCAAGTCAATGGAGGTTTTCATGGCTAAGTCATATAAATCAGGATTTTCCACAGCTATGTTAAAAATCACTGGAGGCTAATGCTCCCATATGCTTCCCAGGATGGAGTGAAATCGATGAAATGTGATGGCCAGAAAATGAAGATATGGCTTTTGTCTGAAAATAGGTCATTAAACATAGCGAACTGGAAACTCACCGTCTTTCCTAGTGAAATTTTATGTTAAATCATGGAACTAAATGGCCCATGATTCGCCACGTTAAATTACCAAAGGGTACCCCAGTTTCAGACCCCGGTCGGCGGTTTGCCATGGCCGAAACCAGAAACAGCCGAAACAGAAAGCCTGGGACTTGCCATTGAATCTGTTCATTTTGGTCCTTTTTTGCTGGGTTCATATGGTTTTCTTATTTTTGGATATGCATGGCTACATGATGCTACATGTATGTGTTTCAATGGGGTGCGCCAACTGCATTCTTTTCCTAGCGAAGGAACATGGACATGGCTCGATATGGCTCGTGTCACCAGTGTCTACCAGTGCTGGGCAGATCTTCGGCTGATCTGGCCCCTCCAGCATTTAGCAGCACTTGTTGCAAACCTATGCTGCTGGAGAAACTACAATCCCAGCGGCCGTTTTTAGGTGCAGGGTTACAATTTTTCCGGTGAGACCGGTTCCAGTTACCTTTGTCCAAAATGGCAAATCGATGTACATTGTGCATACTTTGGAACACATGTAACCTGGTAATTCTAGTGAAAACATGATGGTTACCCTCTGGTAAACTAACATAGCTATGGAAAATCACCATTTTTAATGGGAAAAACCACTATTAATGGCCATTTTCAATAGCTACGTTAAATTACCAGAGGGTAATAGCCACTGGGTAGTTGATTGCCTCACTTTTTCGGCCAAACGTCCGAGTCCTCGGATTTCTCGATTCCTCCAGCAACGGTATGTACATCGCTGCCGCAACTGACGCCTTTCCCAGTTGGGAAGCCATGGGAAAGCCCCAGGAGAAGTCCGATGTGGATCATCTGAATATCAAACATCTTTGAAACCAACCAGATCAGTATTGGTTCCCCATATCCCATGTTGGTTAAAGCAACTATGTGTGTTTGATATCCATATAATTTACCCATCATTTACCAAGACTCCGCAATTATCATAGGCTACGTCATGATAATATTATATATAAATTATGTATATCATATTATGTATCATGTGTCCTCCTTAGATTCTCTAATAAACCAGTAGTTTCCTCCTTAGATTCTCTAATAAACCAGTAGTTATATCCTCACTACTACTTTTGAATTTGCCATTCTTTGGTTCACACCGTGTGTTTCTTGACATCCAGGGCGTTCCCAACGGTCCCATGGGTCAGTTGCGACCGGCCCTCCCTAGGGTCTACCTAGGGTCACTCACGTCGTGTCGGCTTTCACGCGGCGTTGGAGACGCGTTCACATCAGTCACATTATTAATGGATTGGTGATATAGAATGATGAGATTCTATGGGGATCTATACAGGATTATCATGGGGAAACCAACCAATATTGAAATGTTGAAATTGGTATATACGATTTTTAAGATGATGTGTCAAATTGTTTTCCAACAGCATGAATAAATATCTAATCAGAATGGAATAGCACAATATAAATCCTCTGAAAACAACATACTGTAATAACAACAACGACCAACCAGTGTACAGTTTACCTCTTAAACAATCGATGTCAACCATCTCTCAACGTTCATTCAAAAAATTGTTCGGGGAACCCGGTGCTGCGTGCCACATCTTGCCGTCCCAAGCCCACCATGCCGAGCTGACTACGTTTTGCTGTAATTGCATGACATGGATTGACATGGTAGGTACAACCAAGGACAACCAAGTTGTGACATGTTGTGACCAAATGTTCATCGCGAAGTGTGAAATGAATGAAATGAAGTGCAAACACTGGCCAGCACAGCGGCATGTTGTGGCACGAAATGTCTACGAAACTGAGGTGAATCTAGGTTCAGCTCCACCTCGGTTTGGTTCCACCTCGACAGAACGGCGGAGCCACAAAATCTGAAATGCCCAGGGCAACACGGTATGTTCCATGTTGCCAAGAAGAAACCATCAAGTAAAGTTTATGAAGTTTATGTAAGTCTCAGAATTTCATCCCATTAAATCTAACATGAAACATCATGGAACATTTTCTCAGGGCATCTTCTCTTTGCGTTCAAACGTGGCGCTCATTGGCGCCATCGCCGGAGCTATAGCAGCTAGGACTGTACGGTGGCCGTCATACAATGGCTGCGAGCTTTGGGCATTTGTGCGGCCACCTGTGGAATGTGATGTGTTAGGTATATCCAGGTATAGTGATCTGATAAGTGATCAGATAAGTGACCAGATAAGTGATCAGATAAGTGATCTGATAAGTGATCTGAATCAATTCCTGAAGTTACACAAGTTACTTGTTGTACATTTGCTTCGGCACTCCGGTGGCCCCGGTCAGCCATCTGGCTGCCAGGTGTCAATCCTATGCTGGAGCTGTTATATGATCAAGGGTCCCAACATCCAATGCGGGTACTGAGGCGTTGGCGAATTTACTGAAAATAACTAGAAGTGATACCCTAAAAGCTAGTAGCTGGGCTTATAACACTTAGATAGGCTTACAAACTAACTTGTAACAGGGATATATCAGCGCTTGGTTGGGCTTTTTTCGACCAACTAACTTGACACCTCTGTTGGACCCTCCAAACCTCTCCTCATTGTCGGAGTTCTGCACATTTTTTTGCAGTCCGAACCATTTATATATATATAATATGTATCTGTATAGAATGTCTAATAAATATATATATATATATGTATATAATGTGCTTATACATATATGTACATTACGAAGTAGATTGATAATAATGTGTGTATATATATATATATATGTTACCCATAGTTGCTCCGGACAACTTTGTTACACGTTCATAGTTTACAGGTCCTATTTGGCCAGCGCCTGTCTTCCCACACGGCCCCCACCTCCCAGGTCAAGGTATCCGGGTCAAGGCATTCGATGCTCATAATGTCCTGGGATTCGATGTCATTGGAACGGGAACTGTATAATGGATACTACTACAACATATATGGATACTGCTATGGATAGGTAAGGATATTATAATAATGGATTATAGGATATTATAATATATTATAGGTATTAACGGTTAATATATGAAACATAACATGCCGTTTTTCATTCAAGAGATAAATCTACAGACAGGATGGAAGGGGAGCACATGGTCACATCATTCAGCTGCAACGCACCCAGGAGGCAGCATGGAAAAAACCCCTGGAATTCCCTCGTGCATCGAATGATGGGATTCTACCGAATCTACATCAAGTCGGTTGCAAGAAATCTCCAAGTACTAGTATACTAGTATTAGAATCACATGAATACAAATGAATCAACAACATCTATTCCTGGTTGGTGGTTGACCTACCCCTCTGAAAAATATGAGTTCGTCAATGGGAAGGATGACATCCCATATATGAAATGGAAAATACAAGCCATGTTCCAAACCACCAACCAGATTCTTATGCTTGGCCACAATAAATTGGCATTTGGCATTTGCCAGTGCCATCTGAAATCCTGGACGAAAATTCCATGGTGATCCCGCGGATTGAGCTGCTCCTGCCCATTCTTGTGACCGCCAAAGACATAAATTCGACCACCCGCCGTAGCAGCGCCTAGAGCCAGGCTTGAAGCTGATCACCGAACCTGTCCTTTGATCATTTAAAACATGAAGGATCTATGATACAAACCCAAAAAGCTCATGGGATTCCTCCAGCAGATATGGCAGATATGTCACTTGTTGGGTCACTGGTTTACTTTGGCAAATGAATGGATTAATTTCGCTCTTCACAGCATTAAAACCTCAGTATATTAGGCACATGTGTTCCCCCAGGGCTTCCGTACACAGATACATCATGAAGTGGTAAATCTTGGAGAGTCAATTCCGAGACGCCCGTAGAATAGTTTGTTTTTTCTGCTTGATATCCTTACCTTAGCTGGTTTTATTCCCAGTGTGGGTTCTTTATTGGTTTTTGCCTTGAAATTCCCAGTGGCTGGGACCTCATTTAAACAGCTAGCCCATCTCCCATTTGGTCCATTTGGTCCATGTGACAACATCACTGGAACCATAAAAAAACAAAAATTTGGATTCAGCAACTTCAGTAGCAATTCATAGCAATTCACCACCAACAATTGGGCACTGAATATTACGGTACTTCAGTAGCAAAACAGCCCTGGATTTACCAAGTGGCCACAGTGACTTCTGGGCTCTGCCATGGCTTGAAGTGGAAACCACCTGGCACCGAACTCAGGGAGATTCGGAAGAAGCGAAGCTCAAACATCTCGGATGTTGATCAACTATCATCGTATAGCTAGGGTTAGTATATAGAAGGTATATATACTAGATATATACTATACTATACTATATATAGCCATCGGAAAATATCCCATTTATAGAAGCTATATATATTATATATACATATATATATATGTATACCATCTGGTTATGACTAAAATGGCGAAATGGAAAAATCCACCATTTTATAGCTAGGTAAACCATCTATTTCTATGGGGCATGGTTTCCATGGCTATGTTAAATAACCAGAGGGTAAACATATGTGTGTATATATAAATCATATTTGACCCATTTCCTGAATCAACTGACCGTTTTGGAAATTGGATGAATTTGATGTTGTCTACCAACCCCATTCATTTTCGCTAGAGGGATCACATTTTCACCGAACATGTCGTCAGCCAAAGAACTGCCATGTCCTGGTGCAGTGGCCCCATGGCACCTGTCCAATTCAGCATCGTAGCATTCCGCGTCGCAGAGGTTTTCCTGCAGTTCGTTGGATCCTAAAAACTGCATCTGATATGAACATAAAGCAGCCAAAGTAATATGGTCATCAAATGGCCATACTAATCATGGATATCATGGTGATTAGTAATCATATTAATTACCTTTCATGGATCAATAAGGAATCATATATTTCTATAAGACATTACATCACATGCATTTATCAAATCCCTGGTTTTTGGGGGTCAACCACGTTTAAACTTAATTTTCAATCACCACCTGGGGATCTTTCCATGCACTCATGTAGGATGGCGAAGAATTGGAACAGCAAGACCAACCAAACCAATGTTTCAGAAGTCAGCAAGACTTTGAATATTTATGGATATTTGTGGATTCAATCCAACAAGGAATATTTGGCAAAAAAACATTTTTTAAAAAAAAAAAAAACATGATTACATATACATACATACATACATACATACATCCATACATACATGCATGCATGCATGCATGCATGCATTACATTACATTACATTCCATACCATACCATACCATACCATACCACACCATACCACACCATACCACACCACACCACACCATACCATACATACATACATTACATACATACATAATGACATGTATATATATACATATATATACATAATGATGTATATATATATGTATATGTAACATGTTTTAATAGTTGAGTTAATTGTTGATACTCCCACGATTTTCCAAAATTCAGACCCCGCACTTTCCCCACGCCACCAAACTCCCGCGCACCCAGTGGCCATGTCCGCCAAAAACAAAAACACGTCCTGCAGTTGATGCAAGAATTGGCAGCTTTTTGTGGTTGGAGTAGTAATCAATAGTACTCGTCGAAAGTGATATAGCTAGTTTACGTACTAAGATACAATAATCAAGCAATATAGCCCATATGATACATATATATATTACATATTAATATATTATATTTATATATTATATAAAGCCCTGAATTAATGGTTGTGTTGATAAACCTGAAACAACAATTCTATCGAAAATTAGTGGGTCACCTTCGGGGTGAGGTGGTGACTTTTTCTCACCGAGAAGATGGGAAGATCGTCACCAATCTCAGTTGGTATCCAATTGGTCACTTTGCAACAAAAAAAATGTTGGTAGTTGTATGGATGTTCATGGCCCAGATCCAAACGTGGTATCATGGCCACAAAAAAAATATACTAAATTATCCAACTAGAGGTAAATATCAACCCGCCAAAATATCGAAAAAAAACAAACAAGTATGGTACTAAAATACGGGTGTTGACTTATCATAAAGCATGTGACCCACCCAATGTCCTTTCAAAGCTGCCGCTGCACAACCATAGCGCGCCTGAAGAGCTGCCGTTGACCATTTAACAGTCACTGGGGCTACTTTTACTAGAGACTAGTCATTTTTCTCGTGTATTGTATATCGATGTATATTCATGTACCATCTGGTTATTTAACATAGCCATGGAAAATCACCATTTGCAATGGGTAAATCCACTATAAATCACCATTTTCAATAGCTTTTTGTATGTTTACCAGAGGGGACACTCTATAGTCCAACCTCTGTTTTTCTGGATGGGATGAATCACCCATAAAATGCAACGATAAAACGCCGTTCGAGCCTGGCGCATGTCTGGCAGCTGTCTCCACTGTCCGGAAGATGCGTCATAGCCTCCGCTGCCAACTTCCAGCGATCCCCAAGATGCCAGCGCAGCAACACCGGCTGTTTTTTTTGGAGAAAGTGAACTATACTTTTTCTTTTTATGAAAGTTGATCTATCTATCTATTAGTATATATTATATATATATATGTATATGATTGTATATGTGTGTGATCTATTTATATATATCATTGAAGTGCTTTTTAAAGGGTATTCATACGGCATGATCACAGAACTGGATGGGCACAAAAAAGTGCTGTAATTTGACCTCATGGCTCAGGATGCTCAAGTACGAGTATGTAAATCCCAAATGGTGTACCCGGATGCACCCATCAATCCACAAACCGTTGAAAATAATGTTGTTGTCCAATCAACACGCATCAACAAGCTGTACCCTCTGAAATAGAACCGTTTGCGATGGAAAATCACAATGTTTAATATGTAGATCATCTACAACCAGTTTTTGCAGCTAAATACCCGCCATTGTTGAAGCGTATTCACTTGTGCCATCCGGCCATCCGCCAAAAAAAAACGACTTTAGCCCATTTTGGGATACCAAGAAGCTCTCCATGCAGCACAGCGCTTCACCACAAATGTTGGAGCCGCCGACCACCTGATCTGTCCGCTCTGGGCAGAAACTCTTATGATTTGGGGATCCAAATCTTGATATAAAAAAAGAAAATAGGTGATTTAAAGGGATGGGTCAAGTCCTATCCAAAAATTGCTGGAAAAATCTAGAGAAAATGTGGCACAATGAACTTCAATGAACTCCATGTGGCGCCCGGCATGCCTGGCATGCCTGGTGAATGATAGCTTTTAGAAACTTGAAGAACGATCCCAACAAAATGCTTGTAGCTGAGGAATATTTCTTGGCCTGAACCGTGAAACGTGATTGAAACCATCAAAGAACACATTATTGTTGAATATGTATGAATATGTCCTTTTCTTTGGTTGTTCAGATTCATGTTGCTGGGTGATTTTTTTGTTCCCTCCATCTATACTATCTCCAACTTTGTTTCTTCGAATCCCGCAGTTCTGGCTTTTCATTGTTTGGGTGGCTGTCTGAAACTAGGGTACCCTATTCTATCCATTGCTTCGTCATCATTTTCCCGCAATAAATGTATCTGTGGGTTTACATATCTAAATTTAAATCCCGTGATATCCCCCATTCACCCGATACATCACCATGAAACCATGATTCATCTTCTATGATTCCCATGGTTTTGTCTTGTGAAATCACCACTTTTTTGCGGCTAAAGTACAGTTTCTATACGTATCCATCTATACATATATCATATATATATACACATATATTTGTAATATATGACGGTTTGTCAAAATGTCTTCTCCTGGTTTGGTTGACAAATCGTAATTCCTTGCGTGCTGCTTCTTGTGTGGTCTTCAGAACTACGACTTATATACCCAAATCGTCTGAAACCCTGCATTTTATCTTTCATGTTTGAAGCCGTAGCTAAAACCCCCCAGTAAATGCTAACACCCGTCTATATGAAGTGGGTGCCGATGCTAGCTACTAGTGGTGGAACTGGAATATGTTTTCATCTGCTGCAGGGCTTATCGTTGCCTTTGCTGTCACTGTTGCTTTTGTCAAACAGACAAGATAAACTACAAATTCTCTGGTGGCGACTGGGTCACGGGTCAGCGAATGCAGCTTGTTGAAACTTTTGCTAGCGCATTGCTAGCGGGAATCTAGCGGGTAAAATTACGTACAAATTCGCACAATTGAGCAGAAACCTCAAAAATATAGGAAATTTGTTGAGTAGCACAGAAATTCACTAAGACATCCTTAGGTTTAAGGAGCTAAGTGTTACATCTTGACTTTTCTTTATGTTGAACCCTGAAGATGGCAACCTGCACATGCCTCCAAAACGATAGCAACACGACAACAAAATCGATAATAAGATATGAAAAAAAACACCAGCGTTTGGGCAGATACCCACCTGAAAAAACAAGCAGTCAGGAACACATGAAAAATATCCTTAATGGGTGTGAAAAAAAAACTAGGGCGAACCTAGCGGGTATGCTAGCGCTGCCTGGCAGAATTGGTGAATTTAGTTGTGTGCCACCTCATAATGAGAAATAACCACTAGGTCCACACTAGTTATCAACAACTGGTACAAAATTTCTGTGATCTATTTTTGGCAAATGGTCATATATATACTGGTTGGTGGTTTCAACCCCTCTGAAAAATATGAAAGTCAAATGGGATTATTGTTCCCAATATATGGCAAAATAAAAGCCATGTTCCAAACCACCAACCAGTATGTATATATATATATACGTAAAATATTGTATCCCTGTTATTGGTCAACCAGTCACCTCCAATCATCCACAGACTCAAAGTGAAACCATCTGTGCTGCCCGGCATAGATGCGCCCGTTGGTGGCCGTGGCGGTGCCTAACGAATGGTGCTATGGGCCATAGCCAGAGATGGGATTGAGTAACACCTTCATTTGATGTATTATGTATAGATAGATCTATAGATATATATATATATACCAAAATATATAAAATTCACTGTAAATACCAGTAAAATTGAAGTCTGCATAGGTTTTGGGGGATGTACCATATATATATATATATATTACTTATATATAGGCTTATATAGGACCTGGTTGATCTGAGCTCCAGTCAAACTCATTTACATCTCAGTAGTTGCTACTATCGGTTGTCGCTTTTTGGGGGGCCATGTCGCTTTACAGTGTCTTGTGTCAATATCGCTTTTGGGGGGTGGCATATCGCTTGACAGTGTTTCGTGCACATCTATGACAAACTCCTGTAATACTAAAGTGGTCTTCAACCATTTTGACCGTGACCCATATACATGTATGTTATATACACTATATACGTTGTATATACTGTATATACAGTGTATCTATGTATAAATAGACACTTTTTGTCTGAAGATGTGGATAGAAATCTGCTGAATCAACGCCAAGGCCCCAGACACTCAAAGCGCGGTGTGGGCATGGGGTCCAAACCTCACGGTGCAACGCTGCGCCGCTTTCGCGTCCTTTTTGAAGGCGGTTTTGGTCGTCTTTTGCTATGAAAAACCAGATCGTTAAAATGGAAGAACCCGTCCACATTTAGAATTTCAAAAGATATATGAAAATGGAAGAACACATCAAATATCTACATAGCAGATCCATGGTATTTTAATGGAATTTTAATGGAACCACTAAATATCATATCCATTAAGGAATAAACAATGGAGCTGCTGTGTAGCTTGCACCCTCTGAGGTCTTCGGACATTCCCACTGTCCATGGCTGTAGCGTTGAGCCTGGGGCGCTACGGGTTACACGACACGGTGGTGCCCCAGTTTGTTAGCTCAGTTGGTGAACAAGGTGAAGATAACTCCAGGTTTTCTTGGTTTTATGCTAGATTTGAAAATATAGTAATATATCTATAGTTCATGGGGATTAATTATAAGCCAACTCATAACTGAGCACCACGTTGTAGGAAATCCGGTGATATTCCCATGATGTCCCATGTGTCCGTTTTTCTTTTTAGAGGGCCCTTGAAAACATGGGGATATCACATTTATGAAGGTACCCAAAGTGGAAACTAAAATTCAAAAGTGGTACCCAAAATCTGTGGTCCTCTGCTTCGCCCATATCCATTATTAATCCTTACCATCAAAAAACTGGTATGGAGCAAGCGTCTAAAATGGGAAGATGAAAGATCCAATATAGGAGGCAAGAACTATGTAACATACTAATAATTATCCAATAGGGATGTAACAAGCAACCAAGATGGGCCTGTAGACCGACATTTTTTTCAACAGAACCGGCACAGGAGAAAGCACCCCTCCGAGGGGCCATGAATATGTTCACCAAATTGTGGGATGCTTGCTCTCTGGTAATTTAACAGTTTGCTATTGAAAATGGCCCAGTCGAAATAGTTGATTTACCCACTAAAAATGGTGATTTTCAAGTTTGCTAAGTTAGTTTACCAGAGGCATCCAGAGGCTGCTAAATCTCCATTAGACACCATCAAACACCATTAAACACTATTAAACCACCATTAAACCACCATTAAACCACCATAAATCCATGGTTTTTTGTATTAAAAATGGTGATTTACCCACTCAAAATGGTGATTTTCCCATCAGTTTTTTGTATGTTTACCAGGCCGGGTAACCCCCCCCCGCTTCATGGCCCCACCTGGTCCAAGACGTGACCAAAACTCAGGCCACCGAAGACGTACACATGTCCCCCTAAGGCTGCGGCGGCAGCCTGGGTCAGGGCACAGGCTGGGGTTAGTTGGTAGCTTAACCAAACCCTAAGGATCCATGTCTGGAATATTTACCTACATTGGGATTATTTTAAATTACTTTAGGGGTCAATGTAGGTAAATATTCCATACATGGATCCTCTGGGAAAGGAAATTCCAGGGAACATGTAGAAAACTATGAGAAAATATGGTAAAACTATGGGAAAAATATTGGTAAAACTATGGGAAAAATTGGAAACATATAGGGAAAATGATCATTAACAAAGGGATTTAGGGGTTTGCACCCAAAAAAAATGTTAACCCAGCCATGGTGTGTTCTTTTACACACCCTTTGAACCGCTGTTTAGTGACATATTTGGGACCATACAATGGGGATGGTTCATACTGGGAGGATGGAATATGGGGCTAATGACCATGGCTTCCTGTATAGTGCCAGAGGTATGCCAGAGGTGTTCAGCAATCCATTGAGCTATGGATGTATAATTTCATTTTTTTTTGGTTTACATGGAATTATTTTTTTTATTTTGATTTGGTAGTAAAAAACATTTAAAAAAACAGAGTCCAGTGGTTTGCCTCATCTTCAACACTCGAGTTGCTATTGGGGATGCCCATCTTTGATCATCCAGTGAGCATTCCAGCTGCAAATTGGCGACCAAAATGGGGAGTGCAAGCCCCATTCGAAGAATCTCGCGATTGTACGCATGGAAACATGGTCGCAGAATCGGCATGTCACACAGATGCCGAAATAATATATATATATTATATATATATATGTTAAAGGTATCGCTCAAATGGTGGAATAGCTTATATTTCCAAATCGTTCCCAGAATGATTGGTTGCTGGCTGGAGTGTGCCATGTGGCGGGCTTGGTTGAACTACGACTACCAGGGACAACTCAACATCTCATTGCTATCCACATCCCCTTGTCAACAATCCTCATGTTAATTCGCATCATCTAAAAGGCCAAAAAAACACACATTCCCTGCACCCAGCAGTCTTTCAGATTGATCGATTGTCAGTATCAACCACCGGCGAAACCCACCATGGCCCAGAAACATGCGTGTACGGTCGATTCATGGCAGGCAGCAATTCCCACCTGTCAGACTTGGCTTTGGGGATGGTGAAACACAGAGATGTTCTACGAGTATATCACACAACGCTATAGGACCTGAATTTGTTGTTATTTGTTGCTTTATCTACTTGTTTGACCTTGTAGTCTCGAACAAAGAATATTCGTTGATCGAATATGTTACAACATGTTACAACCACAAATGCGCAGGACAAACCGGGCGTCCAAAACCTCCCTTCAAATGGGGAAAGCCTCAAAAACCTATGAAAATCCTAGAAATTCCAGGGAAATCAACATCCACAGTGTCCACAGATCGCCAGCATCCGAACGGAACGTCGCCGTCTTTTCTCGGAGATCCGGGAGATCCGGGAGTTTCAGCGTCAGAAGTCCGTCACTGTGGCCCAGTGCTTGGTGAACATGGACTCACCACCTGCCGGCGATCGATTCCTGGGAAACAATGCCATTCCTTTGGGGTTACGGTTACATCATAGCTGGGTAATAACAGATTATAATTTGCTATATTGAACCATATGGGTATATGATATATGGGTTCATATAAGCAATACAGTAGCTACAGTTGGTGATGAAAATAATCATATGAATTGATAGTTGACTCTGGACATCTCTGGACCAACACTCTGGTGATATCAGGTGCTCCAGATTTCGTGTGTTAAATCCCAACTCCGGTGATCGGATAATGGAAATAACTCACCAATTGGCAATAATTGGAAACCAGAAAAAATAGCCGTATTACATCGTATTACGCTAAAATCAACAACTGGCTGTCTCAGTCAGAAGTTGCTGTAGATCAAGACACTGGCCTTGTTATTCTGTATGTCATATATGGAAACGGCTGGTTGTTCTCAGTGTTCATCTCTCCATTCATATGCTATCATAGGGTTTGATTCAAACCGGTATCATTCATAATGGTTCAAACAAAGCCATGTAATTCAGAAAATGCATGTTCTTTCAAAGTTTAGCCAACAAACATGGGCAAGACTTGTCCACTGTCCATGTATTTCACCAGAACAGCATAGAACAGCCAGGGCTGTCACAGCAGGTCACCTCCCGAATCAAGCAGCCCAGGATTCATGGAAGATCATCCTCAAACAGAAAGGACATCAGACGGAGAGTACTTCAAACATCTGGAAAAACCACAGAAATATGTACCAGTAGCCAGAAGAACTACCTTTAATATATTTGAAACATATTGAAATATTCAAACCACTCAAACCACTCCCAAAGCAAGAGACCTGTGGCATCGACAATGCACGCACTCTTGTCCTGAGTGGTTGCGTAGAGCGTAAGCCTCCATTTGGATCAATAATTTCAAGGGATGAAATAGCTGAAAGTCCCTGATGATGATGATGATGATGATGATGATGATGATGATAATGATTACTGTTATCTATGGGATGACTTCATTGGAACAATACGTAGTTCAAAACATCTACCAGAAAATGTTCAGGATAGCCATCTTTTCATGGGTATAGGATGAAATCAGAGTATAGATATTACCCCCACATTGAATGGATTCTTCGTAACAGTGACCAACACATGCTGCAATTCCCAGAGCTTTAAATGTCGACCTATAACCATATTCATCCATATTCTGATTCCGTTGTTGCTTCTGTGCCCATTTCTTGTGTTTCCTCTGTAAATTCCAATGTCGTGGGCTTCGTGTTTGTTGCTTCAATCCCCAT